>VZZY01020127.1:0-30195 GCA_013400335.1 Eurystomus gularis | reverse complement strand
ATTTGACCTTGTAAATACCTGGGTTTCATTATAAAAGGTGAGTTGCTCAACACTTTATTGATCGAGGTTTTTTCTAGTGGTTTGCCAGATACCTGGCACGACAGAGTAAAATTTGATTTTTATGCTTTTCTAGTGAAAAATAAATGGGAAAACTCTGAAAGAATATTTCTGTTGGCTATTATTTGAAAGATAACTTCACAGTGAAATACAAGAAGTGCAGTAAAGCAGAGAGAGGGCATGCACTGCACCAACCTATTTAGTCTGTGTTTCCTCTGGTTGTGATAATCCTGGATGATACTCCTTAATTCTGCTAAGACTATTTACAAGAAGCCATGGTTTTTCTTTTACTTTTTAAAACGGTTTGAAAGTAATACTGCTTTCGTGATGTTCGATCGTTTGGAGTTTGGAAGTACTGGTACTTTGACTTCAAAACTGGAAAAACTGAGTCAGATGCTGTGGAGGTGAACTAGTTGTATTGTCCAGATGGAGGGCTTGCAGGCCTTTCCCAGTGCTTTCTTTCCTCCTGGAATAAACACCTTTACTTCTTGTAACCGTGATAGCCCCCTTGCCCAATAGGAGTTACAGTAAAATTCCGTGCTGGCTGTGATTAACAGGATGGTTTGCTCTAGATTTAGGGGTGAGATCACAGCTCTCCCCTTCTTGTAACTGGTTTGACAGTGCTGGAGTATAACAGCTTTTGCTGTGTGACATGTTTGCGTCTTATCCATGACAGTTTTCTCTTTGCTCCTGGGTGAGGAAAGAAGACTCTTGGTTTTGTTAATGGAAACATGCTTTAATGTTTGTTTAATATTGAATCAAAATGTTTCCAAACTAATGAATTTTTTTCAACTGTGAAGAAAATTCTTTTAAGTTTCTCTGAACAGTTACCTGTGCTTCCCAGGTTGTACTTGAGGAAAAATATTGTTTATTTTCTTTATGTATAGGTACATTTTCAATAATTTTTGCTTGATAGAGTAACTTTGGAAGTTGACCAGGGAAATATTAGACACCACGCTATTGTGCCAGCGCAGGATAGCAGAGTTCGCTACCTCCTGCTGTTGCATGTTGAGACTAAACATTTTGGGTAAAGAGGACACTGATGTTCTAATTTCCCATTCTGCTGACTGCAGTAATGAATTTTCAATGTGCTAATGAAAAGTCTAGGAAAATTGGAAGGCAGAAGCTGGCAGGTAAAGATGACAAATTTATTTTGGCTGTACTGTTGGCTAAAGGAGAAGTGGAAAAGCCAGAGACTGCCAGACAGGCTTCCTGGCAAGGAGAAATGACCTATCTCATACCTTTGGAAAAAGCACTCTGGATGACTAGATGTGATATAAAATTCTTTCTCATTGCATCTGGGAAATCGTTTGCAGTCCATTGCCATCAGTCCAGAGACTGGAATGTTCCTGTCTCTGCAACTGATTTACGTCCTGGGCCAAGGCACAATAAATAAGATTGACACAGAAGGCCATGAGTGATAGTCATCCTTTTTTGTTCTAAGTCTAGTGATTACATAGGCTTAAAGTGGATTTTGTCTTTTATAGTTCAATCTTTTTATCTTCTTTTTTTAACTATTGCTTTCCATTTCCTTAGTACTTACATGTCCCAGATGAACCTTGGCTCCTTACATTTGTTGGACTGTGGATGAACACCTTGCAAAGAGGTTTTCTCAGGCTTTGTGGCAACGACACTGAATTGCAGACTAATACTTTCAAAAAGTTCAAAACAATCTTGTTCTGTTTTTCTTGTTAGTCTTATAAATCACTGTAGTTAATCTCATTATATTACTACCTTTAAAAATCTCTTTGCAGTGCCTAGTATCTGCTGCTGTAGTGCAAAAACAGTGTGATCTCATGACTGGTGAAGTATCTCTGTTATTTCAGTCAGGTTTTTTCAGTTTATTTGGAGGAACACAACATCAGGGAGACCAAATGGGCTGGAGGAGGTAGGTTACTCCTATAGGCGTTCTAAACAAGAAATTAAGGGGAAAAAAAGCACACCACCATGAAAATGGTTGTTCTACTATTAAGCTAAATAACAATGCATTGTTGAAGTGCAGTAAATAGGAAAAAAGTGTTGTGACACTTCTACATACTTATAGTTTGACCTCTGTATTAACTACATTTATTAGTGGCACATACTAAATATCCTTGCACAGTTCAGAATAAACAGGACTGCACTCTGCTAAGGTAGTACTGAGCATGAGTATTAGTTTTCATAATAGATTCTTTTTTATATTGAATATTTTTATCAGGTGATGTATTTTTTTTTCTGACTGAACAAATGTAGCTGATTTATGAGGGAAAAAAACCAAACCCATCTAGTTCCTCAAAGAGGGGAAAGGATTTATGGATGTAGGGGCTTTGTTTTAACTTGTGATTCAGGTATGGTGAAGAAACAGTCTTTTGCCAGCCTTTCTATCTCTTCCTTGCTTGAGAAACATTCAGTTCTCTACTTAGAATAGCTGAGCAGTCCACTTGGCTATTTGGGGAAAGTTGTCCTGATTCTACAAAGGTTGGACAGACTTGATGTTCTCTTCCAGGTGTTTTGGAGCGCAGAAATTAAAACCCAAAGTGATTTAGATTATATCTACTTGAGCAGCTACCTTTTCTGCATGATCCAGCATGACAGCTGAGTTCAGCTGGTCGAGTTGTGGTGATAGTTCTTGACTGTAAATGTCTGGGGGCTTCTGGCAGGCCTTTATGTTGTAGGATGGTGGAGCAGACTTCCTCCTCCTTTTGACAGATCTGGAATCAGTTGAACTTCCAGTGATAATCCATTTTTTCACTTCACCTTTTGTGTGGAGGAATAAATTTGTGCTGAAGATAAGTTTAGAATTAAAATCACATCTTTATGCTAAATATGAATCCTTTAATTTTCTGTTATTTTTCCAAAGTAATTTGTTTCACAGCCTAGGTCTTAGAATCATAGAATCATAGAATGTTTCAGGCTGGAAGGGACCTCCAGAGGTTATCTAGTCCAGTCTTAACCAGTGCTGATCATGGAGGCTTGCATTTTTTTCTGTGTTAGTGTTTCTATTGTGGCTTTAGAAACATAGTTTCATTGAAGACTGCTTGAATCTATTGAGGTGCTTTTTGTGATACCCTGCTGCTTGGTGAGAAAGAGTACAAATATGAAATGGTGAACAGTTACATCCTTCCCCTAAGGTGATCTTTTAGGTGTTTTGAATTGGAATGCTAGTAGTAATTCGACTGGAATTTGAATACTAATAAAAACAAAAGAGAAGAAGTTTAAACTTTCAGATGTTGTCCCCACTTCTACCTGTCCTGCTTTTTGGAAGAGAGCTCTTCAAGATCTGGCACCGAAGTTTGAGGTAATATGAATCAGGAAACTGGCCAGCCTGGGAAAACACATCCCTGTTGTTCATACTGCACAGCTGTAAGACTTCTGCCACTGGCCGTGTGACTCCTGTAAAAACTAATTCCTGCTGCCAGTTCTGGTTCTGGAAGCTCTGTAATGGGATGCCTTTTAAAAGTAGTTAGGTAACAGGGCAGAATCCCTCAGCACTTTCCAGTTTCTCATCCCTGGAAGAGAAAAGCTGAAGTTGGCTATTTTAACTTTTGATTTATTTATGTGCTGAATCAATTTTCTTGGTGGGAACACACATTGCATTCTGGCATTGCTGCCGCACATATGGCTCAGGAGGCTCAGATCAGGTTCCTGAACATGGAATTAATCCCATTCTCTGGCTATTTCTGCATCCCTTCCATCATCCTGAACCATATCAGATCAATGCCAGGTTTCCGCTGGATTAAAACTTAGAAAAGTATAATAATATTAACCCTACCTCCCAGGCTCCTACATTAAAAATGTTGAGCAGTGGTTTTGGATCTTGTCTCTAGAAAATGAGAGGCAGTGAGTGGAATAACATGTTATTAGATGGTAATAGTTAATGGTTATTAGAGGGTTTAGGGATTTTCTAAAAATTAATTTAAATAATGTTATTCCCTACTGAAACACTGTGTAATGGCAGTTGCCCTCATAGTAAAACTTTAGGAGGGATTTTTTGTTAATCAGTGTTTGGCTGTTTGACTTATGTAATAAATGAACAGTGTTGAGGTTGGTAAGAGAGAAGGTGAGTTTATTCAGTTGAACTGAGTTGTCATTTTTTTCACAAAAGTATTTTAGGGCTCCTTTTCTAAGATTTAAGCATTATGTTGATACACAAATATACATTGAAGTGTAGCTACTTGGCTCTTTCTTATTAAACCACTGAATCAGTCTTGCTTGCTTTGGCACCCAAATTTTAGATACTCAGATGAGAGGCTTAAAAATACTGAAGATTAAATCTTCCAGGATTGTTTTCAAATCCTGTTTCCTTCTTGGCTGCTGTAGCAGAGTCCAAGCACGACTTCTCTGCATTTATTAGCTCTATAGCTCTGTGAGCTGTTTATGGGCAAAAATGTAACAGGTACAAATTCCATGGTAACGTGGCATCAGTCAGTCACATCACATGTTGCCTGCTCCCTGTCTCCTAATCCAAAAAGGTAGAATGATGTGACTGAGCAGTTGAGCTGAAGTAGGTGACTATCTAATTATGTTGCTTTTGTGGTTTCAGGTTATTAAAGCTTGTATACTTCGCTTCAGAGGATGGACAACTCTGTAGCTAATATCTGCTGTGCTCCCTTCTGTCAAATGAGTAGCAATTTTTTGGTAGCAATGGAGCAACAATTAAGCAGTGCTGTCTTTATTGTAATAGTCTGTCTTTAAGCTTGGAAGTATGGTAGAGCTAGCCAGCTCCATGTCAAGGTGTCACAGTGGGTCCCTGCATAATTCTGAATCCTCTTTTCCCGTAATGGAGGAGAGCATTTGCCCCCCGGAAGAGCAGTGGTAATGTAGATGGTTCTCATTTTCACCACTCCTGTTTCATTGTGATAACTGTCTGTGAAAACTGTGTAGCTGATTATTCAGACAAATAAGAGTTTTAATGGTACTCAAAGACTCAAAGCAGTCTGCTGTCATGGAAAAAATGCACCTTTGTCATCACACAGCGTGAAAAATAATTCACAAAAAATGTAATGGAGGATGAAATAATACTCATGGTGGGAGAGGTCTCTCAGCTAGGTCTCTGTTTCTGAAGTGCAAAGCTCTTATGGATGCTTCTGTGCAGGGAACACTCTTAGAAAGCATTTTGGCTGCCTCCTTTGCCATTTGTCTCCTGAGATACCAAATGGCTATGTAACAGAAGTGGGAACGGAAGGACCCAAACCTCAAGTTTCTAACTGAAGTCTCTAACTTTGGCTGTCAGGGAGGTAGAGCTTCTTCTCTTGCCATGCAGCTGTCAATACAAAAGATTTTCACTTTCATCTGTAGTATTCCACTGACATAAAAATACAATTTAAATATAGCATTGAAATCTGTGGTGGATTTATACTTGTCACTGCTTTTTATTGTCTTAGTCATCACTCCATTTCTTAGCTACTTCAAAAGGGCACCACTAAAAATTGATGCTGTTATTTTTCACTTTATATATGACTCTTGTTCAGAAGCAGTACTGCTTGTCACATTCTGCCTTTCCCAGTGTCTATAACTGAAAGCCATAGCCACACCTCTCTGTTTTCCCAGGAGTTCTATGCAGCTGAAGTCAGATGCTGGGAATATGAGCTCTCGTGTTACCCCCGTTGATCACTCCCTATTTCATCATTTGGGTTTGGTGGTCCTTTTGAAAATGCCAAAGCATTTTAGAATGCTCATCATATCATGGCCATGGGAGCGGGGTTTTGCCTCTGGGCAGTTCAGTCTTGGTGGTTGCACAGCTGTTGTACTGAGGGTGGTGGTACTTTCCTCTTTGGAGTCACAGTTCCTGGGCAGAAGTTTTTTTGTAAGTAGTGTAGTAGAGTCCCAGTCTTGACCTTACCGAGGTTAATCAAATTATTTCCCTTTGATTGTAGGGTCTTTTGTTTGGACTGAGTTTTTAAGAAGATAGAAGTATGTGAGAATTTAATTGCGTGTGTTATCATTAACTGAGATAATTTGAATTGTTCAGTATTTAGTCAAGTAACTAAATGCTTATGCTTCACAGTGGCGCAGCACATTTGGGTAACTGTCACGTCACTGAAGTTTAAGGAGTTATTCCAGTGCAAAATAGATGAACTCCTGTATAAAGTTGAGTCACGAGTATCTTAACTTTCTGTTGCAATTGTAACGCAGATGCGATGAGTGACACTTCCTTATTTCATCCCTTGGGATCAGAATTCTCTGGGTTTTCCGTAGTATGTCTTCCTCTGAAATAAAATAAAGTCCTATCACTGGCTGTCTTATTTTGTGCCTTACAACACTGGTTGTTCCTACAAAAGCTTCCATTTGTGGTTTTATATGATTTTCTAAGAATCTCGTTTTATGTTACAAATACTAAGATTTTGGATTGGATGGTAACAGAGGAGTGCTGGGTCCTGTACTTGCATCACAACCACCCCACACAGTGCTACACACTTAGGGAAGTGTGGCTGGAAACCTGCCTGGCAGAAAAGGACCTGGAGGTGTTGATTGACAGCCGGCTGAACATGAGCCAGCAGTGTGCCCAGGGGGCCAGGAAAGCCAAGAGCATCCTGGTTTCTATCAGCAACAGCATGGCCAGCAGGACTAGGGAAGTGATTGTCCACCTGTACTGAGCACTGGTGAGGCCACATCTCGAGTGCTGTGTTTGGTTTTGGGCATCTCTCTACAAGAAGGACATTGGGCTGCTGGAGTGTGACCAGAGAAGGGCAATGAAGCTGGTGAAGGGTCTAGAGAACAAGTTGCTGAGGAGCAACTGAGGGAACTGGGGTTGTTTATCCTGGAGAAAAGGAGGCTCAGGGGAGACCTTATTGCTTTCTACAACTACCTGAGAGGAGGTTGTAGTGAGGTGTTGGTCGGTCTGTTCTCCCAGGTAGCAAGCTATAGGACAAGAGGAAACAGCCTCAGAGTTGTGCCAGGGGAGGTTTAGATTGGTAATTAAAAAAAACTTCTTCCTTGGAAGGGTTGTAAAGCACTGGAACTGGCTGCCCAGGGAAGCTGTTGAGTTGCTGTCCCTGGAGGGATGTGAAAGACATGTAGATGTGGTGTGAGAGACATGGTTTAATGGTCACCTGGCAGTGCTGGGTTAACAGTTGGCCTTGATAGTCTTAAAGGCCTCTTCCAACCAAAATGATTCTCTGATTCTAAAGTTTTGGTAACATGAATCCTAAAGATTAAAAACAACAGTGGAAAAAAAAAGCTGAGAGGCTATCAAAACCAAAACAACCCATAAAACTAGTTTTATTAATTTCATTTTAAAATTGTATGTTATAATATGCAAATTTGTATACTAGAACAATTTTAAATTGAGGTGGGTGAACAGACTGGGCTTGGCACAGCGCGTGTTTACTGATGGTGACAGGTGAGACCCAAGGTACCTGCAGTGCCAGGTGTTGTTTCAGTAACTTTAGGACCAAAATGTTTGTATTTCCCTTTTTTAACAATTAACTGAAACTGGCAGTGTTGGAAAAGATTAGAGAAACACTGAATTAAAAAAAATATACTAATCTTCAATTATATGAGGAAATGAGGACTTTGCCATGCAGACACCTGGAATAAGAGGGGACATGTGAGTTTTTATAACCTGCACTGTAGGATAAACTCAGTGCCTTTATTTTTAAGCATTTGGTGTGTAAGAAGATTAAATTTAAAACTATGAAAAGGACCTCTAACCGATGATTGAAAAGAGATTAAAAGATCAAAATCTAAAATGAAAGGAATTCATCATAGGTTTATTTTTTTCCCTTGAAAAGGAGAAGTCTTATGGTTTACTTGCTGGAGTAGCAGAGGATGCTGTCAGAATCCTAAGTTCTTTTTTACCAACTCAATGGACTGTAGCTGGAGTCAGCTCTAAACCTGTCCTAAAGTAACGTTAATTGTTAAACCTCAGCTGGCTGAAATGACAACTGCCACCAAAAAGAAACTCTTGCTGTGCTGTTAAATCTCTAATGTTTTACACAGATATGTACATTCAGGTCTTGTACATATCTCAGATCATTCCCTGAGTGACGCATCGGGTGTGATGACCTATCAAGATCTTTCCTTTGTGCTGGGCAAATAATTTGGTGCTAAGCAAGGAGGAACAAATCAAAAAAGTAATATCAACATCATGGCTTCATCGTAGTCCACATGATAAATGTGTTGTATTCATCATGTGAAATTACTGCTGGGACCTGCCCGAGAAGAGGAAGATCATGGCTCTCTGTGTTTCGAATGTTTCTTATGCAGTGCTGAATGTATGACGTGGAGTGTAAGAGCCTGTGCTGATGCAGGAGCTGACTTTATCAAAGGAGAAAATAGTTTTGAAAACTTCCTAATGATTTTAGGTGAGAGGATGGGGAAAAACTTAGTTGTGCCTGGAACATGATAGTCCATTTCTTTTCATAATTTTTGGCCTGCTTTGCTGTTGCTTTACTTCTGTTGGGTAGTGATGCAAGTCCCTCCGCTGTAGTGGTGACTGAACTTCACCAAAGGAGTTTTGTGGATGCGAGGCACACCCGTCGTTGCTATTTAAGCAGCATCACTTGGATAGGTGAGAGGTGAGGATGCATCTGTGCCCTGTATGAGGGAAACAACGTGCAGGGGAACATGTGCAGTGATGGGGATAAAAAGACCATTTAAAAAGAGAACTAGGAAGATTTGACAGGCTGTTCATCTTAATCACACTTAGGAAAATCCAGTTTTTGAAGCTAGATATCTTTCTTGAATGGAAACAAAATTAGATACGTTGTGGAATTTTTGACTCTGTAGCTTCACCATTTCTGAACATTATGCCATCATAATGGTCTGTTTTCTCTAATCTCTGTTGGTAGATATTATTCATCATGGGGACTAATCATTGCAGAAGGTAAATAGGTTGCATGAATACACAAATTTATATACACAATGTGGAATGTCATTACATTGGGGAGACCTTATTGCGGCCTTTCAGTCCTTAAAGGGCACTTATGAGAAAGAGGGGGACAGTCTTTTCGGCAGGACCTGTTGCCACAGGACAAGGGGTAATGGTTTTAAAGTAAAAGAGAGTAGATTTAGACTAGATATAAGGAAAAAATTTTTTACAGTGGGGGTGGTGAAACACAGGAACAGGCTGCCTAGAGAGGTGGTAGAAGCCACATCCCTGGAAACATTCCAGGTCAGGTTGGACAGGGCTCTGGGCAACCTGATCTAGCTGAAGATGTCCCTGCTCATAGCAGGAGGGTTAGACTAGATGACCTTTAAAAGTCCCTTCCAACTCAAACGATTCCGTGATTCTACATATTTCATTTGTAACTTTAAAATGTCTCTTAAGAGCAGTTATATTGCTGATGAAGATGACCTAGCTCATCAAGCAAAATCTTTCAGTTTGCACAGGTTCCAAACTGCAGTTGATCCTCCCCCTTTATATATTTGTACACCAGCTACACTGTTTCTGAGATGTGGGGAGTCTGGTGTTTTGTATTTAGTAACCATGATGCTCAGAAGCCCCAAACAAGAGCTTTATAATGTGGAAATGAATGTAAAGGGATGGTTTTGTGTTTTCAAAACTGTTTAATGTTAATATGCAAAAAAACCCCACAACAAACCAATAGGCAGGTTTTGTTTTCCAATTATTGCAAAATCAACTTTTCAGTATAACTCAGAAGATTTCTTTCTTCTTTTTTTCCTCCATTTTTCATCCTCATTCAGAATATGTAATGGAGAGTTAAAATCGAGTAACAATTGCAAGGTAAGAATTCTTAGAAAAAAAAAAACACAACAAAAGAAGACAAAACAAACCACAAAAAGTCTCGACCACAAAACCTTTCTCCACAGGATTCTGGTGTGCACTATTAGTTCTAATTCTTCCTGTTTTGTTATGGGAAGTGCCTGTTCTGAGTTCACCAAATTAAAAGCTTGGATTGTTAGAAGATTATATATGTAAAAAGAAAAAAATATATAAATGTAAGGTAAGGTTGTTCTCTCATAGTCTTTATTTCTTTGAAAATGTTAATTCTTTGTCTTGATTGTTTTCATTCATGCTTTTGAATTTTAAATTTTTTTATTTATTTCTAATGTGAGAACAAAAGCCTTTCAGAGTTGATTACAGGAAAAATGTGGGCATGCCTTTTTCGATAGCATTCTTGTCTTTTTATTGCTCCTTTACATCAGTTTTCCATACCACTCATGTCTAACTCTAGCAGAAAGCATTAGAAAATGTAATAAAACCATCCGGTTGGGGAGAGCATTCATTTTCCTCTCTGCATCTCTTCTGGAAACTCTTTCTTTCCCACAGCCATTATGAGTGTCAGAAGGCAACCCCTGTACAATGGGGGTACTTCTCCTCTGCCTGGCAGGACTCCAGAGGGGAGCCACACGTTCAGATTCTTCCATGCCTGGTTGAAAGTCAGCTGAGGAAGTTTCAGCCTTCCTGCTAGGCAACATGGAAAGGTCATCATGCTGTTTTGAGGGAAGGAATCGAACCCGGGGGTTCATGGTGTCACACACAGTGTTGTTCATAAAGGCGGCCCTTTGTGTTACAGAACATGCACCATTTCTTCTCTTTATCCCCACTTTTTTCCCCTCCATTTTCTGCTGCTTGTTAATGTGCGTGCAGAACCTGGAAGTTAGTTTTATGTTAAAATAACCGTATTTGCCTTAGGGCTGTGTTATTGCACTTGGGAAAACAAAGTCAACAATATGGTTGACTTTTACATAGGCCATATGTATGAACAGGGGATAAAGGAAAAAGAAAAAGAGAAAAACGAGGTATCTGTTCTGTAAAAATGATGTAAACCTACGAGTATTTTCTAGAATACAAATTGGTTATAAGTTATTGGTTACTAAGTTGTGAATTACTTTGTGTGTGTCCTGTTTGAATGAGTGTTTCATCCTAGCTATTTGAATGTCTGATATTCACAATTACTGTACTTGTCATGCTTTTTATTTTCTCCCCTCCCTTCCTCGTTGAACACTGTGTGGTTTGCTTAAGAATAGAAAGTAATTACTCACATGTCAATAGTACATAGCTTTAAGGAAAAGTGACAATTCTTACTGGTTTCCAGATCTAGCAGTATATGCCATTTTTCTGAGCACCACAATTTCCCAAATCCTAGCAAAACAACTTTAAGAATTGTCTCTGTGAGAATGCAGGTGAATCCTTTATCCTTCCTCACTGGAGTGTCAGGAATGTGGAAGTTTGTATGCTGATGCTTAACTCTTAGAGGAAAATTTGGAAAGTAATTGTCTGGACCATGGTACCCTGCTGATGTTCCAGTGGCATCTTAAAATTGCCCTTAGGTATGTCTACTAAATTATCAGCCTCTGTGGATTTTATGCAGAGATGAAATTAAATCTTAGGCAACTGAAGTTGAGGGAGGCTGTTAGAGTATGTCCAGGTGGTAGCGTTTGTTCCCTGCCAGTAGAAGTCCTGATGACTTTGCACTGGTGGTTACTGTGATGAAAGAAGGGCCCGTATCCCCAGGTTGTGTCTGTTGGCTGCTTTGCAGCAGGGCTTGGTCTGGTTTTCCTGTCCGTGGAAAGCCCATGCTGAGCTCTGTCTCTCTCTGCAGCTCCCATGGATACCACTTCCAGTCAGCGTAACTGAAGCAGATTTCACATCAGCTGCCTGTGTTGTTATTAATTTTTGCTAAGCAGCTGTTTACAGGTTTTTTTTCCTCCTTCTGTATCCGTTATTTATACTGTTCCCTGTGTTGTCTCATGCAGAATAGTGTAGTTAGACATGCTGGAACTGTTCAGATGAAATGGTAGGTGTATGTGGTTCAGCATTTCACCTGCAGCTTTCTGGGGTGCATCCATCAGGACCTGACAAATGACTGGCCCCTGAGGGCACTGACAGCCCTGACTGTCCCTGCCTGACCCCCCTTGTGCCCTCCTCACCTTCCCACAGCCCAGGACCATCAGCCTCTGCCCCAGTGATGCCTCAGCAGGATCAGCCTCCAGCATCCCACAGCCCTGCCATGTCTGGCCATGTTCCCTGCTGACCTGGACCCACACTTGAGCCCATGTCCCAGCCCCGCCGTAGCCTGTCGCCATCCCTAGGGAAGTGCCTGCTGGCTTGGGATGCCCTGGTGTCCCCTGACTGCCCTGCGCCTCACTGGTTGCCAGGCCCTGCCTTGCTGCCCCCTCCATGGGGAGCACACGATGGCCCCACCACCCGGATTGCTGCTGGCTCCAGCTGTGCCCTGCCATGAAAGAAGTTCAAGAAAATAACACAACAGGAGCTTCTCTCCCAGTCTTCTTTTCTTTGGCAAACAGTTCAGCTGCAGTGTTGTTAACAGCCAAAGACAAATGCAGAAATGCTGCAGTAGTCACCTAGATTCCCTCTTTGTTTTACTCGGGATGGATATGATCATTCAAATGGTGCCTGTCCTTTCTCATGCCCCTTCCTGGCACTGAGATAAGGTCATTTCTCCTTCTTGAACTACTTCAACCAGAACAGATTTCCATTTGTTTTAATTTCTTCTGCCAGGCATGATCTGCCTTCCAGCTGCAGTGAGACAAGGTCACTTGAACCTTTCACTCTGTCTTGGGTGGTTTGTTCACTCCATCACTCCTGGGCCCCTCAAGTAGTGCTGTTACCTTTTTCTCTCTCCTGCCTTGCACTGGGGACAGGACTTGATAGACTGCTGATGAGCCATTCCACAGACACCATGTATCAGTATGGTGCTAATTAATTCTTTGATGGTGGGAACCAGAGGGAGCAATAGCAGAAGCCTTCCGGTGATGAAGGGTATTTTCATTACTAGGAAAGTGGAAGAGAACTGTAGCTTGTGTTTACAAATGCACTCAACAGAACAAAAGCGTTGGAAAAGGTAGAGAAAATTAGGTTAACCAGTTCTGCAAGGAGGACAGCTGGGTTTGGAGAGTTTGAGTGACTTGACTGATCATAAGTTAAACTAGTTAAGCTTTTTTGGCCAAGAATTAATATAAACAAAGAGTTTGTTTGCTAGTAGTGCACACGGCTGCTGTAGTCTTTAATAGTGGCATGTGTGCAGCCAGGTGATGGTACCTTGCAGTGAACTGAAATTAAGAGATGAAGTTAACCTACTGTAAACACATAAACCATTTATACAAAATGGGACAACATTGGCTTTCAAAGTAGGGGGGGAAAGAAGAACTTTGTGCTGCAAGTAATTAAAAATTAAAGGATTATTCTAAGACAGTTGTGACTGTGGCTATAAAACTTGGGGTGCGGATGTGACATCTGTCTTCAAGTGCTTCTCTNAAGAAGAACTTTGTGCTGCAACTAATTAAAAATTAAAGGATTATTCTAAGACAGTTGTGACTTCATGGCTATAAAACTTGGGGTGCGGATGTGACATCTGTCTTCAAGTGCTTCTCTGATGGCTTTGGCACAGCAAGGCTATTCTGGCACGTGCCTCTAGGACATGTTGGTAAATGTGTTTTAAAGGTGGAGCTGTGATGTTTAGATGCTGAGCATCTCAATTACATTACTTTAGCAAAGTTGTTTCTTGTGTATCTGTTCTGTCTGCTGGCTTCCATGTAACATGGAGGACAAAGGGCACATTCTGTTTGGATGATGAGTGCAGTGGATGGAGAGCTTACTACAGGAATGAGAGGAAGATCCAAGTGAATAGTGTTAGGGATAGGGGCATGAAAAGGATGGAAACACAAAGAAGGAATAGCAATTGGCAAAATTGGAAAGA
The DNA here is from genome assembly GCA_013400335.1 of Eurystomus gularis. Lineage (NCBI taxonomy): Eukaryota > Metazoa > Chordata > Aves > Coraciiformes > Coraciidae > Eurystomus > Eurystomus gularis. The sequence goes on along the minus strand of VZZY01020127.1, from coordinate 16,531 downwards.
GGGAAGACGCAGTGAGGTGGAGGGGAGCAGGAGATAAAGACTAGGACATTTAGAAGGAGAGGATGGATGTAAAAGGAAGGAGAGCCCCAAAAGGCCAGATAGTCACAGCAAAGGAATGAGAAGAGCTGCAGTAGTAGGTGGAGGAAGGTCTTTGGAGAATACACCCTGAAAACCGAGTCCAAGAATACTTGTTCTGCATACATTTCTTTCTGTCCAAAAATACATTGAAACTGCAGACAGCGTGTGTCATCCTCCTTTCGTGGCTGTTCTCTGTAGGAGATAAAGGCCTTTTTATTGTCATCATTTGCTTCATCAGACAAGTGGTAAAAAGAGCAGGCCCTAATCTCTTACTAGAATAGTTTAATTATTTTTTTTCCTCAGTTTTAAAAGTCCTTGCTAAAAGCCTGTATGATTACAAATCAGACACTCTGACTTGGAATAGGAATTAGTAGTGTTAAAGTTGCAAACCCAAGATAAGAATTTCAGGAAATCTTTATGGTTCCATCTGGCCAAAAGAGTGAGCCTTTAAAACAGACTAACTAGGTGTTAACAGCACTCATTAAAATTTGACTGTGGGATTTAAAGGGTTTGTCTATACATGCAGTGACAGGATTCCTTGGGCAGAGGGGCTGTATCCAGAAGAGTGGTTTTTTTCTGTTGGTCTTAATCCACTGTGATCTAGTCTGTCTGTCCTTTCACTTGAAACTGGAATAACATAAGGTGGTGATGTTCATCAATTTAGGTGTTTAGTTAAAAAAAAAAATTAAAGTTTATTATTAATTATTATTAATTATTTTAGAATTTAATTAAAAAATATTATGTGTCTTGTTTCCTGACTGCTTCAGGAACAGGTGCTTCCTCTTTGCAATTTACTCAGTAGCTGTGAGAATTAGGTGTATCATTAAAAAAAAAAAAGGTAGCATTTCTGAAATTGCAATTTTAAAAAGTTACAGCAAAGCTCTCAGTAATATCATGGAAATCAACACTTGTGCTAGGAGGAATTGTCACTTGTTGTCACTAGGAGGAATCAACACTTCAAAGGAATGGGAGCTGGTTCCCAGGCAGTATGGACCTTGTAGGTTCCTTCTGAATGAATGAGGGTGGGTGTATGTACGGCTGAGCTGCAGCTTGCCGTATTGGTTCCTTGCCAAACCAATTGACTTTTTTCTTTTTTTTTCTGAGTCTTGTGTCATAGTTACTAGGATGATAAAAATCCTGTGCTAAAATTAATATTGGAGGGAGAGGTTCTTGGGGAAAATTTTCTGGCGAAGAGCCTTTGCTCTTTCATTCTGGAATTACATTCTCTTCTATGATTTCATCATGTAACAACCTCGAATTTTATTTTTATTTTATACATACAAATTATTACATTTATATTGGGTACAATTAAATATATAAAAGTAAAATTATATAAATAGATATACTTTTATAACCATATATATGCTCTTGGACAGACGTGTTGCTGCTTCTTGCTTTGCTTTTGATATTCATTGCTGATGGACTGGGTGGTACAAGAAGTACAAATGGAGCTGTAAGATTATTCTCATTTATGTCCTTTAACCTTTTCATTTAAAACAGTTCTTGCAGAAATGTTGCCTAAAGATTAAAAAAAAAAAAAGAGGGGGAAAAGATGTTTGCAATAGCTGTCTTTTTCCTGTGGTTTTTTTTGAGTATGTGACTAGCACAGTATAAAAAAAACCTAACAAAGAAATACAATAAAATATATTATCCTTTTTCTGTGTTTTGTCTCCTAACCTTCCCTCGCCCTCCTTAGTTGTGTGAAGACAGACAAGTGGGATTCAGTTCACGCTGTGGTGCAAACACAGGACCCAGTCAAGTAGCGGGGCAGACACAGCCCGGTTTGCTATCGGAATACAGTAACAAAACTGCTTCTCTGGTGCCTACAGCCATGAACAAAGACACTCTGTCTGAGGGCAGTGTGTGAATTGTTTTGGTGTCTTTGTTGTTATTCTGTTTCCTATAAAAATACTTAGTTTTAGCTACCTACTTACGTAGCTGTAAAAGTTAGAGATTTTTCAGTGTATTCACAGAATAATGTGAGAGCATTTGATGTGACCACCAGCTAATGCTCTGTTGTACTAACAGATTGCTAAATATGTACAGCTCTGGGTGTATTACTGCTTTTCATTTATCATCACTTTATTTCTGATTTAAGTTTCAGATTTAAAAAAAAAATATTTTCAAGGGGATTTATTTTGAATGGGGATGTGTTTGTGTATTTATTATTTTTCTTTCTGAAGATGTCTAAGCTAGCTGCTTTGAACAGGGCATGAGCTTCTGTTTGCTCTTGGTAACCATGACTCCTCTGTGTTATTTTTAACATTGCAAACATGAATGTATTTTTTCCCAGATAATTCTGAAATTTTTCCTGCAGTTGTTTTTCCACTTTATTTACCATAAATCTGGAAACTTAGGTTATACATCTGTAACCCAGCATGCTGCCTAGAATTCTGAGTATTTTAACAATTGCTATTGTTGTGTTGTAACTGGAGCTGTTAGTGTGGGGTGACATTCTTGCCGGTTATTAGTCGGTAGGCTTTGTGCAGCTGTTCTGGGTGGCGTTTGGGGAGACAAGATCCATCACACCTAAAGTGCCCATGACTCTCTGAAAACAAGGAATGTCTCAGCTGTAGGTTGTATGATTAAAAAATAATAATATTAAAAAGGCATATCTTGAAACTTCTGGGCAGAATTATGTTTGTAAACACATCCAGAGTTCTGCTTATTTGATTAAATGAGTCCAGTGAAGACCTAAAGCAAAGAATTAAAGACAGACTTGGGGTCACTTTTTTGTAACCTCCCTAGAAACATTTTCAACAATCTTAAGAAAATGGTGCATTCATCAATAATCATTTTCACAGAAGCCAGAACTTCACTGTGACAACCATTCTAACTAACGCTTGGCAAAATCCGAGTTTTTCTGAATAAGCTTCCTATCTCTCAGGGATTTTGGAGGAAATCCTTAGCACTGTGTAATTGGTCCATGGAAGTACTGATCTGCCTGGGAGACTGGTCTCTGATCCTGTCTTTAAGCTGTGTACTGTTACTAAATACTGTATTTTTAATTCTTTTTTGTGATACCGTACCATCTCAGTAAGCCATTAGCCTGTAAAACATTTGCCTCTGCAGAGATAGTGGTGTCAAGTCTGCCTGTTATTTTTAATTCTCTACCTTTTGATTTTTAATGTTCAGTAATCTTTACATCTCTAACCATAAAAGTGTAGTGTTTCAAAAATCTTTTCTAGTACAAGCATCCTGGACTTTAGCTTGAAAGATCTTGTCCTGCTCACTGGTTTGTAAGTCATGGACCACTGCTGTAGCCTCTGCCCCAGTTACTCCTTGTTTCAGGTTTATGGTCTGTGTGACTGTGGACCTACTATTCTTTCATGAGACTCACAGAAATTGATATTCCTTGTGGTAATCTAGGTGTAAGAAATACATAGTCCCAGTCTGGCATGGGGACAGTTCCAGAAGATCTCTGTTGGGGCTTTGCTGGTTCAGGTCAGTATATGGTTTGTGGAGCATCTTCTCTGAAGAGGTTTCATTCATACATTCTTCATTTTTATTAGCAAAAAATGTTGCTGGTTTTCTAGGAGATCCTTTAATCAGGTCTTTTCTTTCTCTGTAGCTGTACCTTACATGAAAGAATGCAAATTTCACGAGGTTGAATTTGCTGCAGAGAGCATGGAACAAATCTGATGTGTAGAACGATGCGGTTGTTAACAAAATCCCACTCAATTGAAAATACATTTCTCCCCACCCCAAGTCGCAGTCATACCACTACTGCAATACTGTAAAATCAAGCAGCTCAGATCTTGTCAGTGTCTTGTGACTGGGCAGACTGTATCTGATTTCATTACAGTAATTTCAGACAGTAACTTATTTGATCCTTTTATCTCAGGCCATAACTATTTGAGGTTTACAAGCCAAGCTTTGGGCTCTTTCTTAGCTTTAAAAAAAAGCTCCTCCCTTTAAAGGACCAGGCAACTTACAGTAGCACCTGAGCTCGCTTCTAGTAAGGTAGTTCAGGCGATAACAACAGTTCAGCTACGGAGCCTGGTGCTCAGTGATTGACCTATGTGACCAGGTGCCATAACCTGCCCTCCTCTGTGCCCTTCCTTACCTGCTCTGGCTGCGTTGGCCCTGGCTATGTCTGCAAGCTGCAGAACAGCCTTTTTGGCCTAAGAAACTCTGCTTGTGGTGTTTCTTATGTGTGTCACTGCATATGTAAGGCAAGACTTTGATTTGAGTGCCATGGTGACATAAACCAGGCCTGCTCAAACCAGTCCTCATGCTGTTATTTTACTGAAGTTTGCTCTTGGTTTCAGGGGGGTGGGTCTGGCTCTGTCGCGGTGGGTGACCTTGTTCACCTGTCTTTGTTTCCTCCCTATTTGAGTAACAGTAGCATACGTGAGAAGACAAATCTTCTCCATGGCACAACACTTGGTTTGGTTTCCTTTTGCACGATTCCTGCAATGGGTTCTTCTGGGAGCCCCTTTCCTCCTTTGAGGTTGTTCTGTCATCTGCTTTCCTTTCATCAGTTCTGTCACACAGCCTCGTGCACCAAGGACCTTCTTTGACCTGGTGCTTGGCTGGTGTGTGTCAGTGTGCAAGTTCTTCAGGTCATGTGCTAACCAAGGTTCATGAGGTTTCATGATCCTTAGTTAGCACGAGATTTCTACTTTTAGGATGTTAAATCTCTGTGTATAAAAAACCTGTTAATTCTGTGTTGCAATAATAATAAAAAACTATTAGAACAAAATCTATTTATAGGTCAGTAATATTTGCAAAGACTAAAAATACATCCTAACTTGGATGGAGAGGCAGGTTTTGGTCTGCCAACCCTGATGGTGGTAATCAATCCCTCTGCCTGGGACGGTCAGGTGGCATGTCACTCAGCCTGCTCCCCTTCCTGTCATCCTGTCCCTGTTGCACTTGTGCTCTCTGTCCCAGAGTATGTTAGACTTCTTAAGGTTGTATTTAATCTCTTATAGCACAAATCTTCTGTTGCATATACATCTTGAAAGATTCAGTGGGAGTGAGGCAGACAGGGAATAAAGGCATCACAGTGGCTAAGTTAGGGGTGATTTTTATAATCAAGTTCCAGATCAGTCTGTATTTTGATCTAGTGTTCTTTCTTCTCAGGACTTGGAGTTTTCTGAAATGTTTGCGTTCTTGTTGTTTTTCCTGATATCTCTCTACCTACAAAGTAATTTTTGTTTGTAAGCTTGAAATACATTATTATATATTTCAGAGTTCTGAAGGAAAATGGTTATTCTTGGTGTTCTACCATATTCATAGAATCATAGAATGGATTGGGTTGGAAGGGACCTCAAAGATCATCTAATTCTAACTTTCCAGCCATAGCAGGAACACCTCCTACTAGACCACATTGCTCAAGGCCCCATCCAACCTGGTCTTGAACACCTCCAGGGATGGAGCACCCACAGTCTCCCTGGGCAACCTGTTCCAGTGTCCCACCACCCACACAGTAAAGAATTTCGTTCTAATTTCAAATCTGAATCTTCCCTTTTCCAATTTGAACCCATTACCCTTCGTCCTGTCACTCCAGGCCTTTGTAAAAAGTCCCTCCCCAGCTTTCTTGTAGGCCCCCTTCAGATACTGGAAGGCTGCAATGAGGTCTCCCCTGAGTCTCCTCTTCTCCAGGCTGAACAAGCCCAATTCTCTCAGCCTGTCTTCATAGGAGAGGTGTTCCAGCCCTCTAATTATCTTTGTATCCCTCCTCTGGACCCTCTCTAACAGGTCCGTGCCTTTTTGGACATACTGTTTTCCATCCTCCTTCCATGAGATTAACTGAAATATAACAAAAATCTGAATTATGGGACTGAAGAAAATCTGCTACTACTGAAGTCAGTGTATGCATATTTTTAGTCCTGTGAGATCAGAAATTGTCTGTCAAGGTTTTAGTGAATAATTTATGTTTTGCTGAGTTGAGAATATAGAGTATGGCTTTTAAAACACGGAAGTAAGACTGTAACTGAAAATTTGGCTGCAGAAAACTTTGTAAGCCCTTGGAGATGAAAGACTAAAAAGGCTTAATTATTTCAGAGCAAGGGGAGGTGGAGCTCATAAATGAGTACAGTCACTTCCAGAAGAGAGGTATTGTACAAGTGCAGTCATTTGGTGTTATAATTAGTGTGAAATCTGAATGCCTTTACACTCCTGGCTAGATAGCCAAATCCAAAAGAAGGACCTTTTGGGGTTTTTTGGTGCAGTAATTTTGGAAAGCAAACTTGTGTTAGCTACTGTATCGGTACAGTTTACACTGGAATTTGTCAAAGTGTGATGTTAAGGTATGACAAGATACACAGACCTTTTGTATACCTCCAGTTCTCCAGATCTGAAGGGTGCTGAAGCCCCTTCAAACCCTGGATTTATGGATGCCCAGCTTGTGGGCACAAGCACTTCAGATAATTGAACGTTCTTTGCTGTTGAAAAAAATGTAGTGTCTGTACACATTGTGTCTGGAAACAAAGCTTGACTGATTTTTGACTTTGCCTTTGACTGAAAAAATTAAATTGACTTAATATTTTAAGACTAACAAAGGATATGAAATGGATTAAAAATGTTAATTGTTCAAATTGCAAAACAAAAAAATTGTGAATTTAAGCGTTTTTCTTCCAGGCTAACTTACAGTTCAATAGTTGGACTATCCTTTGGGTTTGTGGTTGTGTTCTTGAGAACAGATGGCAATATCTTCATATGAGTTAGATGTGTAGGTCCTTTTTGTCATTAACAGAGAAAAGACAGTCCTGAAAGAGCTTCTTTTTGTCCAATGCTTACAAAGAAATCTTGTTGTGACTCCTTCAGTTAGATGTGTTCGTACTATAGACTTCTTCAGTTAGGTCAGGTGGATTGTACTGCCATTGTTTTAATTTTTAGAATTGTCCACAGCAGGGGTATTAAGCAAGAGTCTTAAGGGGAAAAAAAATCTTGTTTTTTTTACTGTGCCTATGGGAGTTGGGGATCAATTATAACCAGTGATATTAATGGAATTTTGAAGAATGTTTTAGATACGTTACTTCATTTATTGCCACAAGGTACAGTGCTTCAGAGTTCAGAATTCCCTTCCTAAATTTCAGAGTGCAGAATATCAACCTGGCACTTGCTTTTTGCACACTCATATGGTCACACATCAGGAGACTGTTTAAATTGGCTACGTATAAGATTATGGCCACATGTACATTAGAGAGAACATTTTACATTTTGCTAATCATTTCTGATTTATGCTTGTGGTTAAAAACTCTGTGAATCTTTCATAAAACCAGTAAAGCTCTGCAGCTGTTATTCATACAGAAACTTTATTTTAAATGTACTTTATACCTTTTTTTTTAGTGACAGTTCTGCTAAGTAGGTTACTTCAGGTTACGAGCTCCTCACCTTTCTCTTTCAGCTACATCAGCAATGTAGCAGTTTTAATAACTTCCTCTTTGCAAAGAATTACTTGGAGAGAAGAAAATTGTGAACTCTCTGAAGTGAAGATGAGTTTTCTATTGGCCTTGAGATCTGAGCACGTGCTGGGTGGGTGGGTGGGTGGGTTGGTTGGTTCCAACAGACTTTGTAAGAGAGCCTGTGTTTTTGCTCAGTTGCTGAGGGATGCCACTTGTTTTCTAAACTTGTGAAACAGATCTTGTTCATGACCCAGCTCAAAAAGTTGTTGCAGAGAAGCTGATTCATCTATGTTTTACCCCATCTCTTGCATCTCCTGTTTGCCATGCCATCCTCCTGGGTGAAATATGGCCAAACTCCGTGTCGTATTGATCCATAAACTTCCTTAAGTTCAGTCACTTTTTTTGTATGTTTTGGTCAGAGAGCAGTTACCAGTTGCTAAGGCTTGCAGCATGTGACTCTTCCTTTGGGCTCTTATTCTGTAGTTTCAGACTACAGAGTGCTTCTGAAACCTTGCCTTTCTGTGTGCAGCGTAACTGTCCTCGAGAGATCTGAGCCTTGTACTGGCTACCACCTCTTCCTGCTCCTCCAGGTGTTGAGCTTAACCAGTCACTTCAACATGTGTTGTCACTGAAATAATTATCTTCCTGTATTGCTGTCCTGGAATCCTCTTCTTCCACTGTAAGACGTACAAGCTTCTTGTCTCTATCTTCAGTACTGCTCAAAGCTCTCTCTGCCTTATCACTTCTCGTTCCTTAAATTCTCCTGCTCTTTCTAGTGCCATTTTCTAAAGTCCCTTTGCCTGTTGTTCTTGTGTTGCTGTTTATCAGCCGCACTTTGTGCACGGCAGTGACTTCTCAGAAGTGACCTTTTCATCTCCTTGAAACCTTAAAATCTCCATCATCCATGGTGGCACTTCTCTTATCTATGGGGCAGCATGGAGCTGCTATTAACGTGGAGTCGTCAAAGCTCAATGGATCTTTGAGTACAGGTAAAGGAGGACAGAGCATGTGTTGAGGTGAGTTTAGATGTCCCAAACTCTAGGGGATCAGGAGAGCAAAGGTGTCCCAGCTCCTCCAGCACTGCCTTGGTGCCTGCACCATAGAGTAAAATCCTTAACAGGCTGGTTCAGATGGGAAGGGGCATTCAGGTGGTTAGTAAGATGAAGAAATGGGTACATTCCCAAGCCCTGCTGACTCCTTGTTCAATGAGCTGTAGTACTGTCGCAGGACTTGATAAATCATTGTTGTGTCATTATAATGGATGATTCAAATCATACTGTATTTTCTTAATCAATACATGTTGTCATGAATATGAAAAAGAAATGGATCATTGAATGAAATGTCATTTTAATTGGTTGTTTACGTGTAGAAATTCACTTTCAGAAAGTGATTATTTCAGGATAATTTTCATGTGATTAAATTAGCACCATTATTCCTTTCTCTGTATCTTGAGTTCGCAGCTCTTAACAGTGTAGCCATATAGAGAAATTCTGTGACTTACCTCTTTTGTTACTGTAGGTGGGGGTGTTTCTTTCATAAAGAGCAGGAATTTCATGGTCATAGCAAAGCTCATACAAAACTTTCACACCTCTCTGTGAAAGGCAAGAGATGCATTTTGATACAGACTGCAAATCTGTGTATGGGAATATGTGTATGGGAAGTCTGTGTTGAATGGAGAGATGCAGAAGCTGGATGAAAGTTCAGCAAGTTTGCATACTTTAGAGACTCTGAAATCTAGAATAAGAATTTAAGATAGGAAAGATAATTTGATGATCAAGGCCATCTGCCTGCCCAAGTAGATTTCCCCCCCAACCAGCATGCTGTTTCCAGTTGCTTTCCACTGTTTTTCCAGATGTTTGCACAGCTGTATATTTTGTGTAGCAACCGTATATTCCTTATAGCAGTATTTGAAAAGCAGTCACATCTCAGTCTTTAAATAATTTTCCTGCTTTTTTCTGCTAAACGTAATTTTGCACATCTCAGCATGACAGTTCAGTTGTCTGGCTTCTCCTTACATGAATGAAAAAATTGCTGTGCTAATAAGCCTTTGTGAAGTGGATTAAGGCTGTAGATACTCCCGGTGAAATACAACATGTACTTGAAACAGTTCAGTTTGGTGAAAGCATTTACTCTGGGTTTGTGTAGCAATCAAGAAAAGTGGTGAATGAAAATTCCGAATCGTTGTAAGCTTCTTTTAAAACTAAAGTGTATTCTTTGGGCCAAGTCTTCAAATGAAATTGTCTGCAATACTTTTTAATATTTTACAGTTTTATTTTAATGTGGAAGTCTGATTGTGGTTTCAGAGTGTATGTGTGTGTTACTTGTCCTCCTGCAATACAGGAAGTATCCTAGTACTTATTTTTACGTTTCTTTGTTGTGGAGAAGAATCTTCCATTGTTCGTGAAACTGAAGGGAGAACAATGGGCGAGTGTGCTGGTGGAGATGAATGAGGAGCAATATCACATATGTCTGTGGTGTAAACATCAGCTGGTGAGACTTTTTTTAAAATGCCCGGTGATTCTGGTTCTTGTTCTGGTTATCTTAACACTGCGTGCAAACCAAGTTAATCTCCTTTTAATGTAAGTTTATCAGAGTGTGTGAAGATCAGAGGGAGAGCAAGACCTACTGATTTAGGCAAACACAGCATCGCAGAGCTCTGCCCGTATCCCCGCTTCAACCTCTCTCGAGTCTGCCAGGGAGTACATTCATGTACTTTGTATGCTGCGTTAAAAGTTTCACAGTCTGAGTTTGTACTGAGGAAATGGGGACGTAAACCCTGCTGTTGAGAGGCTCTGTGTGTCACGTGGAAATGCTGCTGCACTCCCTACAGTTCTTCACACTCTGCGGTAGTCTGGAGTTAGCACAGTCACTGCAAGCACAAGACTTCAAAGACTGGCTGAACAGTTTGCAAAGGGAACTCTCTTCGGGGTCTTCTTTTCTTCTCTCAGGACCTTTCTGTGGATTTCTTGGAATGCATCCCTCTGCTTTTTCTCCAAGGGAGAATGTAAAAAGCAGAGAAGAGGACTCGATCAAAGGACAGAAATGCACAGAGCCAGAGTAGATCTCCACCGGCTTCCAGGGGCTTGGGAAAACGGCCACAACTTTCTTAGCACAGTGCTGCTTGTTGCTGTGACCTGAGCTTGCACTGCAGTGGTGGCACAGGCTTTAGTCTTATAAGCTTTTGTCTGGCTATGCACATCTTTCCAGCGTGGGATTTCTGTTAAAACTCGCATAACGTTTTAAAATGTGTAAGCTGTTACCTGGCATTGTAGAAACCCATTTTTAAGCTGTATCAAAACTTGCTTGATCACTCACTAAAAACTAACAAAATGAACAAAACCCAAACCCAAAATAAACAAACAAAACCAACATCAACAAAAAAACCAAACCCAAAAACCAGCCAACAACCAATCACCCAAATTTTTTGTTGTTTAAATTCTGCTTGGGATGATAATCTAAAAAGAAGCGATACAGCCACGAGTCAAGTGCTGTGATGCACCTCACAGGACAGCGTAATGTCTACTGAGATTTTATTTTTGGACTGTCTTACGTGTCTTCATAGCTGGATTTGACATTTCACGAGTCTTCTCTCTTATATAAAACAGGTAGAAATCAAATAATACTGAAAATGGAATAAAATTGGAAGACAAGTATTTTTGTGGCAGTTTCTCAGTGCCGCTCACTGCTGTCTGTGAGTTCTGCTTTGTTGGGCACTTAGTTAATAGTTAAGCGTCTGTCCTGCTATAGGGTGTGAGGGAGAGGGCTGCACAAAGGGAAATACATTAGAAGGTCGATGAGGTATGGGAATTTTTTTCACAGGATAGCACGTTAGTGCAGTTCTTACCCTGGAGTGATTGTATGGTCAGAAAAGAACCAGACGTGGCTATTTGTAGTGCTGCAGAGGACAAGGATGTCTTCTTACGAGCCTCTAGTTAATCTGAATTGGTTAATGACATTTTTAAAAAAGTTGAATGCTATGTTGACTTTTTTTTTCTCCTTTTTTTTTCCTTAAATGGAACAGGCTTATAGGTAACCACTATTATTTCATTATTTCCTTGTATATCTCCTGTGATCTGTTTGTATCTGTTGATTTCTTGTTTAATACTTCAGGTGTAAACTTTCGGGGACTTGTTTGATTTAACATTTCGAAACCTTTTGGAGCACTTGTTACTGGAACTGCAAGACACTAGCAAAATGCTTTTTTGAGATTGTCTCACTTTTGATTAGATGTGAGGTAGCTATGTAGCTACACTAAGACTACAAAGTGCTGGCTGACCTATGAATACAAAATGTTCCCTTGGGGTTCCTCTTGGTTTTGATGTATGTGCGCACAGTCAAAAAGCAGTATTTCTTCCATACGCTTGTGGGAATCTTTAATTTGCATCCCTGCAAATCATATTACAAATACAGTTCTTGTTCCAGTAGTTAAAGATTTACATAGCATCTCCTGCGCTGGACAGTAAAGCCGGTCAAACCCGCAGAGATTTTATGCAGCTGGGTTATCCCACGTGTTTCAGGCATGAGCCAGCTGAATTCTTCATCCTGCTTCAAGCATAGATGGAACGTAGTAGCAGAAAAAAAGCCAAGTGAGAATTTGGTGAGTGCAGTTTCTTACTGAGCCAGATGGGCGTGCAGTTAGCAAATTTTAAATATTTTTAGGACACAAGGCATTTATTTAGTGCCAGTTGAGGTTTCACGTTTGCCTGCATTTGTAGGGTTGAGGTGCTGTGTGTTACAGAATCTCACAAGTGTAAATGGTGAGCCAGACGTGCTTATGGTTTAGGGGTTTTTTTGTGTGGCTTTGTCAGCCTGTGGTCTTCATTTCGGTTTTTGAGGTGGTCATAGCTCTGTCAAAGTCAATAGGAGTTTTATGAATGCCTCTTCATCAGTTAGGATTAAATTCTGACCTCCAAAAATATCATACAGTCTTACTTTGTTTCTAGCGAACTATGGTGGTAACAGAACAATATCCTGTCTTATGCCTTCTGTCTTTCTGTTTCAGCAAATCTCCAGATATCAGTCTTTATTAGTCTGGATTATGAATGTTGATGTTACAGTCACACGTCTGACATTCATACTGTCATGCATCATCTGTGACATACCTGGGAAGCAGCTAGTTTGGGAACTGGGAAGAGTTTAGTGATAGCAGCCCAGATCTTCATAAGAAGAATCTGTCTTTGGCCTAGAACGTGAATTGGTGCTCCCAGGTACAGCTGTTTTACTACAGTCACCTGAAGTACATTGTTAAAGAGTGTCCACAGTTCGTCAGCAGGGCCCTGAGATGATCTTTGCAGCCAGAAGGCAAGCGTACCTGAGCCATGCAGGCAGCTTGAGCTCCCTGCACTCCAGAGGAGCTTTCTCCTCCTGGTTGATTCATGGAGTTCTGCTAGATCTTCATCTTGCATAGACTCTGGGAAACTGTGCTTACTTGTTTGCATATAGAATTGGGTCTTCTGTTTGAGAAACAATACATGAAAAACTGGTGTGTGTGGAGCTGGAGGGGACGGTGCAGCTGATGTTACAGTTTTATTGCTGACCCTCTATTGAAGTCCTGATAAGCCCACCTAATCAATGAACAGATGGTTTTCGGGACATGAGTCTAAACGTTGCGTTTCATTTTACAGCAGGGTAGCAACTTACCTTTCAGGCAGAGCATGGTATTTTGTGAAGCCTTCTACAAGAGCTGATGGCAGAGCAAATAGAAGACTTTACATAAAGACTCATTCTATTTTGCAAGCTTTTAAATTTCCTTGCCAGTTTACTGCTAAGATACCAAAGCAATCAATTTCAGGTTTCCTCATCTGTCCTACCCATTTTAATAAATAGGAATATTAATCAAACAGATTACCCTGGTATTTAGTTACGAAGAGTGGCAGAGTTTCAAAGACGAGTGTCGTTCCAGATCACAACATTTAAACTTCTGTAATATTTTAAGTCTCTCTCTACAAATTAATCTGCAGTATTGTTTTGTTGCTCCACTCGTGTGGCTGGGAAGCTGCTGAAGCGGGTCACAGGTGCTGGGTGAATAAACAGCATTAAGGAAAACACAGATGAAAGGGTGATATCTTTGGATTCTGTTTGCAGCTGTTGTAGTTAAGACAACTTCATTGGGAAGCCCACTTAAGGGATGACTGAATGTAATGCAAAATAAAATGCTGAAGTTTCCCAGCTTATTTTCAGTCTTTGTCATTTTTAGTATGTGTTTTCCTGCAGCTTTTATAGAATTGAGCACTTTCCAGTCTTTGGTGCATTTGTGTCTGTCATCAAATTTAGTTCACATTCTGCCTGCTAATTATATTGCTCATTTCTTTTAAGAACACTTTTTCATAAAACATTTGGATTTTTTCTAGCTGAATGCATGCCCACTGATTTGGCAAGAAAAATTTGCAATACTATTTTGTGAAAGAGAAATAAAAATATTCTGTCAGAAAAGTACATCAGAGATCCTAAACATTGATTGTTTTTATGTCATGAAGGCTGAACCCTAATGACATAGAAGCTGGTGGGGGCTTTAGTTATTAAAGGTTGGCTGTTAGCTTCAGTGAGGTCTGAGTTTGGTCTTATTTGACTGTAACTCCAGGAAAAATACATAATTTTTAGTTCACCCTCAGCTCTTGACACATGTAGTCCACAGTATAATAAAAGCAGAGCATGAAGGGACATCAGATCTTAGAACAAATGGGCAAAACTCTTATTCTGATTCACCTGTGTAATCAGACCAGCTGTATATGTGACCTTCCACGCCAGTGTGTAAGAAATTTGATTGTCCTTCAGAGGAAAGGAAACAAAGAGAAACTTAAATTCTTCACAGAATAATTGGAACAACCAGAAAAAAATGAGAGAAGACCCAACGTGCAGTTCGTATTTCTGTGCTATTTAAATTAGCAATGCAAAGCTCAGGACAGGAGTAAATTTGAATCTCTTCTGTAACTATTTGCATAGATGATCTGACATGACATGTAAAATGAGGCTTTGTAAGAGCTTGCCTGATAGGAGTCAGAAGAGGAGCCACTCTTTTGAAAGAACCTTGCCACATCAATACAGACTTCATCAGAGGAGGCAGTAATTAAGGGGGATACATTTTCTGGGAAAATATAGGTCAGATGATGCCAATTGCCAAATATTTCTGTATGTGAGGGTAGCAGCTGATTGTGAAACACGTTGGGGAAGCCCAGAGTTTTGCCTTACCAGTGTCCTTCTCTGGCAGCAGCTTTTAGTGGATGCCTTGATAGAAGTAGGAGAAGGATCTAGTGGTACTTTTCCCATCCTTGGGTGGTTCCTTGCTAAAAATACTGCAGATGGTGATGGAAGCACCAGCACATAGTACAAGCTTTTAATATAGGGTTTAAATATAAATAATAAGTATTTTGAGTGTGAGCACTTTCTCTTAGGTTTTTCTGGTTGCTGATAACAACAGGGTCTTGCATAACCTTACTTCCTCTGTGGCACTGCATCAGTTCCAGATTCCAGACATTTGGGAGTAATATAGTGAGAAAGAAGCACTTTGTGCCTTACAAATGCACCTTTTCAGAGAGAAAAGTATACATGCAATGGTAGCATTGTTCATGCTCCTTTGTGTATGCGAGGAACACATCAGTGGTAGATGGAACTTCACATCTGTGAGCCAGTTGAGTTGGAATTGGAGCTTGGCACAAAGGAGGAAGAGATGGCAGTAAGTGAGAAAGAGAAATAAAGGAATTTTACCTGAATGAAATAAGACTTTAAAAGAGCATGTTAGAAGTGAGCATCAGTTGGGCAGTGCTTTTCACAACTATATGCCTTCATTGCGAGTGCATAACAGCACTCATTTTTGCTTGCGTTTCTTAAATAGCAGGATATATCCTTCGTGTAAGAATCCTTGTCTGTGCTGCTGCCTCTTGATTTTTTGACAGTTCTTCCAACAGGATGAAACCCCATCATTATGTCTATCCTGAATTCTCTTACCCAGATTTCACTATCTAAGCTCAAACTATATATGTATTTATTTTTAAAAATTTTTCCTTATATGTGGACCCTGTCTCTCCCTTGCTCCATGCCCTTACTATGTTTCTTCCTCTGTATCATCTAAACTGTGTACCTTACCAGTCTGTCTCCAGTTATCCTCTTACTTTGTATTTGGCTGACAAGGCCTCCAGTCAGTCTTCTAAAAAAAGAAGTAATGCGATGCTGTCTCCAAGGCAAGCTCCTGCAAACTGCCAGTGCTATTCCCCAAGCTGTCCTGATACGTGAACACCAACAGGGACATAAACAAGAAATGAGTTCTGATTTCATAAATCCAGGAGGAAGCTGATTAAAAAAAAAAGTGGTGAAATATGAAATGTTGCTTTTAAGCTTGATAAATGTCTTCTGCTATTTAAGAATAGCTCCACTATATATTAAAATGCATGAAGTATTCTTTTGAAATATGAAACAGAAAACACTAAGTGTAGTAAAATATGCTCTGTTAGAGGAGGCAAATACCTAAGAAAAAGCTGAGTTGTCAGGTGAGCTTACTCTTAGAAAACTGTCTTATTTACCCAGGACTTCTGGGGGTGAAGATAACAAGAACTTAGCAGAGATCCTTCAGCTGAGAAGCTCATCTTTCATGACAAACACTAAATGTATGTGGCCATTCTAGTTCTGGGTCACTAAATTTTCAAGTATTTCATAGAGGTCTGGGTTTGGTGTGGTGGTAGTATTGTTTTGGGTGTAAAGTTAGAACCTGTTGAAAATAACTTCAGAGTTCCCTTTTTTCCTGTAGCTCTTCTCATAGAGTAGCCATTAACCCCACAAAAGCGGGTCCTGGAACCCTAATACTTGCGGACTCAGGATTTACCTTGTCTATTGTAGTGGGGCTGAACATGCAGAAATCCCCATATGAGGCCCCTAAATTTATTTTTTCAGAATTATTTTTAGCATTTCTACAAGACCTCACCATAGCATCATCTTGTTAGAAACATGGATCCTAATTCAGCCTTGATATTTTTACAGAAAAGGATGGTTATGGTTTTTTTGAATTGTTGAAGTGATTGCCAAAGTATGTAGGATTCTATATGCTGCATGTCTTAATGAAAATTTGATGTGATAGTCCACAGCTCATAGCATTGGTCTGTACTTGT
>VZZY01020126.1:87561-99824 GCA_013400335.1 Eurystomus gularis | reverse complement strand
ATGATTCTATGATTCTACATTTCAGATCGGCTTTAGGCTTCTCTTGACTGTGGATTGCAACAGCAATGTGTTGGCTGGATAAATTTTGAAAGCTGCCATGCCTGCCACATAGAAGCCTGGGAAGTTAAGGCAAAGGCCTGATTATACCTCCCTTCTGCCAAGTTTAGACTTTGGGGAGGTTACCTAGAAAAAGCAGCATGCTGACCCCTAGAAGAACCCTTTCTTTTATGGCTTATTTTCCCTTTTCAATCTAAATTTCAAAAGCAATGCTCAGGCTTCAATTCTAACTCTGAATTCTCTACTTTTTCAGAAATGTCAGCACTTCATGAGAACAGCTACTTGGGCTCGAGGTACTCTGCAGTCCAAATACTGGAAAACATAAACCTAAGGTCTGAAGCACAGCCAAACACATCTCACCCTTTTTACCAGAGGCCAGGCTTCCCAAGGGAAAACTCCTCGGTGAACAGATCACCACTCCCTGCAGCAGCGTTGTGCTGATTCAGCCATCGTCATTTTATGCTGCCATCAGTTGCCTGATCACACAGGCCAACACTGAACTCAGCAACAGCCCCTCACAAGTCTTCTTTCAGACAGTCCTGCCATAGGGTCCTGTGGGCCCAGCTCCTCCGCTGCCCGCTGCGGTGCCAGCATCGCCTGCTGGACACAGCAGACAGAGATGGCTCCCTCAGTGGCCCTTCACATGGAAGGACACCACCAAGAAAGCTCAGCAAGATGCAACCAGCCCCAACAGAAGCCACACCAACAGAAAGCTCCTCCAACTGATCAGCTTCTGGATAAAATATCCCTGGCCTTGCCCACCACTCCAACCATGACCACCTGGTTGAGGGCAGAGCCACAGAGACACAGTTGGGCCAGGTTCTGCCTCTGCAATATGAAGCCAATAGGAAAAACAAAACATTCTGCTAGGTCGTGACTCATCCACAGGTCAACTCCAGCTCAGGGCCCACAAATCAGGCCCCAGCACTTCAAGCAGTTACAACTTAAGTTCCACAGACAACACTTTCCCAGCCTGCCTGAAAGTTGCTTGCTGCTGAAGTCACTGCCTAGTGACTCTCCTGACCTCCTCACTTTGAGCAGACAGGATCCCAACACAGGCTGTATTTTCCTTGCATCCCTCTCCCTCCCTTGGCCTCCCAGGAGTGCCTAAAAGGCACAGTGATAACTTCCATTTGGAAAACAAAACTGTGGGCTTCTGCTCGCACTGTTGTCTTCCTTCAGGGAGCTTCACATGACAGTTCCATCGCATTCCTGGTAGCATTGTACACAAAACCTATGATTTCTGCCACATCACATAAATCCTTTTACAGCTTATATTCTTGGGATGATTAAATTTAAAGAGAATGATCAATAGCAGGTCTAATGGTGTTGACAGCACTTCTGTTCCCACCAACAGTGGGAATAGAAGAGTACAAGTCAGTCGGAAACTTCACCCCAACTGGCACCCGGCCCCAGGATTCTGAACTCTCCTGAGGCAAACCAGGTCGAACTTGTGATCCGGGAAGGAATGACATATGGTGAAAAGCAATAGCGCTGGGAATACCTGGGGAAAAGCTGCACAGAATGACCACCGACCATATCCAAACACTGCTGAAATTGCTTGAGGGGAACATGAGGGACCTGGGAGAAACACCCGTGAAACTGCGCAGTTCACTTTTTTGTGCCCCCATAAGAGGAACAAAAGGAATAAAAAAAATGAGAAGTTGCTGTGTGGGGTTCAGGCCACTCACTCTGGATGGTGAATTCTTGCCCATGGTCCACTAACAGGGAACCTGACACATACATTTCTGTGGGTTCAAAGCAAGTAAGTTTAGAGTTCTTAATTGATACAGGGGCCCACATAAGTGTCCTAAATAAGCAGCTAGCCAAGGAGTTAGGAATCAAACCCTTGAGGAGAACTATAAACATAACAGGGGTAACGGGTACAGCAGAAAACGTTCCATGGCTCAAACTCACTGGCTGCCTGGGGAAAAGAGGATGACAGCTGTGGAGGTGGCTCTAAGCCCTTACAAGGGGAATATATTGGGATCTGACATATCGGCAGGCAGACGGTGGTATCTGCCCTGTGGCCGTGTGTGGAGTTTGAGGAGCTGTGGGGTGGAAGGGCTCACATCAGGAACCTGCAGCTTGCTCCTGCACTGCTGCCATCTAAGATGACCTGCATTGCTGCTCCGCTGGCCACAGCTGAACAAAGCATCACAACGGTGATTGACGATCAGGAGAAGAGACAATTAGCTGTACCCATTCCCCTTATAATTCTTCAGTCGGGCCAGCTCCTAAACCTGATGGCCGGTAGCATCAAACAATTGATTACAGACAACTGAGTAGTAACACCCCACCGCTAACAACTACTGTCCCGAGTATAACTTCAATAGTCACAGCAACACAGGCAGTGTACGGTGAAGTGGATGGCCACTTCAGAAGTTAAAGATGCAGTTTTTATGATTCCCTTAAAGAAGGAGGACAAACCCCAGTTTGCAATCCCCTGGGAGGGAACACAATACACCTTTATTGGCTTCCACAAGGGGAGAAGCACTCCCCCACTATCGCCCACAATGCCTTAGCTGTGTTTCTGGACACTGTGAAAGTGCCTCCAGACATGGGCATGTACCAATACACAAATTACATTCTGCTAGGTGGAGATATCACAGAACAGGTTGGCCTAGCAGCTGTGACTGGAATTTACCAAGAGTGGGTTAGACATTCCACCTTCTAAATGCCAAGGTCCTGGGAAAGAGATTAAATTCCTAGGAACTTGGTGGAAAGCTGGTGCAGTTGTGGTACATGATTATACACTGTCAGCTACGGAGAAGGGGCAAACTCTGGATAGTAAGACAGAATTACAGCAGCTGCTGCATACCTAGGGCTACTGGAGGAAGCAAATACCTGGGTTCTCAGTGATTGCTCACCCCTTATACTACCTGCTCTGGAAAAACAGGGCATGGCATTGGACTCCACAACATAGAAAGACCCTTAATGTCCTAAAGGATCAGCTTAAGGCTTATCAGAGGCTAAGCCCACTGCATCCACAAGATCTGTTGAGGGAAGAATGGAGGTTTGAAGCACATGCCTCCTATTGCAGTATATTCCAAAAGGGACAGAGGGGGTTGGCTAGACCTTTATTATTTTCATCCATCTCATGTAAGGAAACTGAACAATGGCATTCAGAGTGCGGGAAGGGACTTCTCCCTTACCAGGGCAGTTAAGGAAGCAGAGAGGTTACATACTTTGCAAGATATTATTGTGCAAGGTGCTTTTCCTCTCCTAAATTTGATCCTTGGGGACCTCCCCAAGGGGTAGCCCCAAAGGCCACAGTGCAGAAGTGGTATGCCTGCCTAGAAGGAACTGGCCAGTTACTGGAACTAAAAGAGGCCCTGGCTGAGGTCTCTAAGTTGCAACAACCTGGGAATCCAGGTACAGTTTTGTTAGGCTAGACCTACAGACCTCCCCCGATTACAGAGACATCCGAACTGACCACAGGCTCAGACACAGGAGCGTGGCTCGCAGATGCGTTTGCCTGTCGCATGGGATCCAGGGGGCAATATAAAGCAGCAGAGCCGGAAACTGGTACTGGGATAATGGTTACAAAGGGGAAGGCAGAGCACAGGTAGGGTGGGAATTGCACATTCTCCTGCAGGCAACAGAGAATGGCGTCGCTGTAATTTACACTGATTCCTATGCAACCCATAAGGCTGCCACAAAGTGGATACGACAGTGGGAATCAGGCCATACAAAAGTCTGGAGAGCTAGAGGCTGGCAGTGATTATTAGAAATAGTCAGATCATGACTCCTGAAGGTGGGATGGGGAAAAGGCCGTGTGAAGAATCAAACCTTCGCTGCAAAATGGAACCAACAGTTAGATCACCTGGCCCAGATTAAGGTAGTAAATAGCGAAGGGGAAGATTGGGAAGGGTGGGCTGAGTGGCACACTAAGCAAGGCCCCTCAGGGAAAACAGATCTCTACTACAAGTGTTGGTCTTGGAGATGACCAGTGCCTATGAAAACATGGGAAGCAGTTCTTACAGTATGTCCACAGCGCTGGATAAGGCCAACTACCCAAATCAAGGCCCAGCTTCTTTGGAGCACTTGGCAAATTGATTATATTAGTCCATTAAAACCATCCCATGGAAAGAAATATGTTTTGTTGGAGTAGAGGTGGTGTCAGGACTGACTATAGCTGCAGCTACTAGCCCTGCCACTGGAGATTGGACAGTTCAAGCCCTGAGAAAATGGTGTAGTATTCAACCCACTCCTGAGTACATTCAAAGTGATAATGGATCACATCTTATGGCCACAGTGGTGCAAGACTGGGTGTTCCATACACCATTCTATCCTCAAGTATAGTCGAACAAACCAATAGTCTGATTAAAAGACATGCTGATGTTTCATGCTACAACTGGGACACAGTTACTACAGACAGTCTTTACTATCAACAACCACTGGGGAACTATGGAAACCCCAAAATTTGAGCATTTTGTCCAACAGAATCATTAACAGGCATTGACCCTACACCAGATGACAAAAGGGACCAGTCCCCACTAGAGACACACGTGGGCCAATCCATAATGGTGAAGCTACCCTCCACCGGCATTGTGCCCAAAACCCTGGCAAAAGCCAGGGGCTCATATGCCTGGGAAGCCATGGCTAGAACAGAAAACCCCACCATATTAGTGCCCAGTGGATAATCCATGACTTCTAACCTTGAAGCCTGGTTTCTAAACCAAGGCCAGCCCTGCATTTTCTTACAGGACAACGGAGAAGTGAACCACCTTGGTGCTTTCACTGGTGACAACCAGGACCTTGACAACAATACGGACTCACCTGAGTGATGAACTTAAGTCAGAGGGTAGGGATTGGAACAACACTATCACTAACACTGTGTACACATCCTGAACACATCAATGCCACTTCATGATCAGAACAACAAAATTAAGAAGTGGCAAAAGACAGAAGCAATTGTTGATATGCTGGGACCTAACTGGTCAGGGAAATTTTCCACAAATTTTTAATCTCTTAATGGTGATTGTGGCTACGATAACTGTATTGTAATGAGCCATACTGGCACAGTAGTGAAATGTGTTAATGGTAAAGGCTATCTCCCTTGAAAACTGTTCACGGATTGGATATCAGCATAGTTAAGGGAATGATGATCCACAATGACCACTAATCCTCACTGAGACTGCACTCCCTTTTAACTTTGGAGGCAAGAGCTGACTGTACCACCACTCCAAGGAAGCCAGTCAAGTTGTGACTGTGGACACAGGCTGGATTGTGGCAGCACATAAAAAGCTGACAAAAACCTGGCCTTGTAGAGATTGGTTTGGCACCTTACAGCCATGAAACAGTGCCTCATGGCAACTAACTGACACCTCAGGGCCCAGGCCCTTACCCTGTCTTTGTCATGGGCTTGCCACCACCTGTCATGGACTCCACCACCTCCCTGGGCAGTCTGTTCCAGTGCCCAACCACTCTCTCAGTAAAGGATTTCTTCCTAATATCTAATCTAAACCTCCCCTGATGCAGCTTGAGGCTATTTCCTCTTGTTCTATCATTAGTAATTTGGAAGAAGAGACCAACACCAGCCTCGCTACAACCTCCTTTTAGGCAGCTGTAGAGAGCAATAAGGTCTGGCACTGATATTTAAGAAACAGCAACTGGTATTTAAGAAACAGCGCACATTAGAGTCCTCAAAAGCACCTTTAGTACCAGCTGGGGGCCTGCAGCCTTGAGAATGAACAAATGTGGTACTAAAACAAGAAGTGGGAATTCAAATGTGCCCTTTGAAGTAGTCTAAGACTAGCTTTAAAAAGTAAAATTAGAGCCTATGGCAGCAGCAAGCAGCTGGAACAGAGCTGACAGGATGACCATCTCAGTGGCAGGTCCTGCCTTTAAACTCTATGCTGCCAACTTCAGACTGATTACAAATATAGCTACTTAGGTATACCTGGCATGCAGATGTTAAAGACTTACCGTTAATTATATAGTCACTTTAAACAACTAGCTTCTATAAAACTCTGCACCAGTATCTGAAGTGGACCATTAATCCTATTAAACCTCCGAAACAAGTAAACTAGGAATGCATTCATTCAATATAGGCCAGTAAAAAGCTCAAGTTGATGTAAATCCTTACCAAGAAGTCTATAGCACAACTAATTTTCACTTTAAAATAAAGTACCCACGGCCCAGACAGCCTAATCTCACAAAAGCATTGGGAGTCCTAGCACTAGAGAGTAGATGTGCAACATGTTTTATATGAAGGTTGGACTAGATGATCCTAGCGGTCTTTTCCAATCTGAATTATTCTACGATCTCTTTTTTTTTTCCCCTCCTTAAAGAACCTTGCTAAAACACTCTCTACAAAGCTGCGATTTGAGTTACTTACTGCTGATAAAAGCAGGTGAGCTCCCTCAAGTTTTCTGATACTACAATGCTTGGCCTATCAGAATCACAATGTAGTATATTTTACTCCAGGGATACTCCTCTTCTGTAATACAGAATCTTTCTGAGAGGTTCTTCAGAAAAACTCTGTCCCAGTAAGTCTGTCATTTACTTTAAATGAATTACAGCAACTTTATTCTTGTGGCAGAACTGAGCTCCTCTTTCTAATAGCGCACAGGGTCACCTTAGCGCATTTTGTCATCGCTGCCTTGTAGCAAAGATGTTGCAATTGACCAGAGTTCATGCAACAAGTCCCAGAAATGGAGCTTAAGCATCTCCTTAAGCAGTAAGGAAATTAACAGAGGACTTAACTACTGTAAATCAGTACTTCAAACATTTTGAGGACTGATTTGAACTACCAGTGAACCTACTGTGGCACTGTTCTTTAAAGAGTATTTTAACATTTCAAACCTCTTAACGTGTTTAAGACATGCAGAATCCCATAAAGTGGACTATCCAGTTTCAACTGTTTTATGATCAAGACAGCAGAAAAATACGTAAGCTTTTAAATATTGCCAGAGCACTCACCTCTGCATTTGCTAACCTTCCATTGCAAACCGTTCCCTGCAGTCTGACAATAAAAACAGAGTGGTCACTCTTCCTCACACCACAGATATACATTTTTTTAAGGTATAGTTTAGTTAGAAAGATTCTACTACTAATGTACTACCCCCTTTCTTACCCTAGATCATGCTTCCTGCTGAATTTCTTGGGTATTATCTTCCATACTAAGTGATCTCAAAACAGTTATTATGTGATACAGATTCTCACACAATAGTTTACTTAAAA
Source organism: Eurystomus gularis (assembly GCA_013400335.1). Classification (NCBI taxonomy): domain Eukaryota; kingdom Metazoa; phylum Chordata; class Aves; order Coraciiformes; family Coraciidae; genus Eurystomus; species Eurystomus gularis. The sequence goes on along the minus strand of VZZY01020126.1, from coordinate 92,579 downwards.
CCTTAGGGTTCATACCTGTCAAACAGGATGATAGAGCTATATTTTAATTGTTTTAATAATGAAGTTAACTTCATCAGATGGATCTGATCCTCATCAAAACACTACAAGGATGTTCAATAATTAGGCTACATATTCCTCATCTGAGGAACTGGCAGTGCAATTCTTCTTTCTGTCTATTGATCTTAATCACCCAGGTTAACTTTAAATGCCATTAAAAGTCATTTCAAATTATTTTCACTTAAACGAAACTGGATTTCCTGGACTCAGGCAAAGTTGCAGCATGTTACTCAATTCAACGTGAAGCACTGTCCAGGATCTCTGAGACATCAACAGCTTCAACCCCTCCAAATCTGACATTCCCAGTAAATAAGACAAACTCAATCAGTGACCAGAACTTTTCTCCAAGTAGAACAAATCTCTCCTACCACTAGGGAAAGTTAAGCACATTAGAGGACAACAAGACAGGAAAAAAAGTCTTTTCCATTCATGTTACCATAGTCTGGAAGAACTCCTTCTACTACAAGAGCAAATGAGTTTCTAAAAAGTTCTAAAAAAGATTCAGTCCAAAGATTAACTGGTTAACTACACTCACTATTTGGTTTACGAAAACTACTCCATACAAGGTGATCTTCCAACATTTACTTTTGAAAGACAGTTAAAACTAAACTGTTACAGACTGAGGCCCACAGTCACATAAGGGAGCCTGCCAGCACCTACTCTGTTCAACTCTGTATAGAAGCAGTCACACCTATGAGGCCACAAAGAATAAATGCATTCAGGAACAACTGTTCTTTGTTTTATTGAATGGCTGAAGCAGGATTATAATCCAGGTATATTTAAATCAACTGTTGGTCCACTCTTATCAAAAAGAATTTATTTTTTCTTTAATAATAACATCGACACAAATGGAAGGAATATGAAGCATCATAAGAGGAACTTTCAATGGTATGTGACATTAGAACATGATCAGACTGGTGCTACTTCAATATTTATAGACTCTCCACCGTATAGACCAGCCACACTAGTGTTATTTACGTCCAAATCATTCAAGTTCTAGGTAAAGGATTCTTCTGTCTACAGCTCATGCCTGAGCCGTCAACATGAGATCAAAATGCCATTTGTGCCGCTAGAATCATAGTCTTGTAGAAATATTTCTATATTTATTATTTTACTAAAGAATAATTACTATCCTCTCTGAAGTTACATACAGCCATTATAAATATTTACATCAAACATGTACAACTGGTTCATAATATACAACACAACGATTTAGCTATAGTTTCTAATCTTCCAGTGTAAAAGTTTCAAACAACATGTTGCTATCATAATTTCAATTTAACTGTTTTGCACACAGTCACAGGCAGTACAGGGCATTTCAAAAACTCATCTTACATGATAAAAAAATGGAATGATGCCACGTAACAATTACTTGGAGGATTGTTCTTTTGGTATTTTTAAACAAGCAGATTTCAATTTCTAAATCCATCTGGTGCTACTGCTAACATTTAAAATAGACTTGAGAGGGGAAAAAAATACTTAGAAATAAATACACCTTTTAAAAAAATTCCACAATTAACCATGTCAGAATATCTGTTTTCCATGTAGTTTAAAGGAGACCTTACTCTTCTTCATTTCCTTGTGCTGTAATGCAGTGCCGTTCAATCCATTCTTATCTTCTGATTTGTCATCCTATAAATAATGCTGTCATACCCAGGATCCATGTTCCAGAGGTTGTAGGAGATAACTATTACAGCTAAAGCAAGACCAATCATCATCCACAGAATAATGTTGAAGATTACAGAGTAGTTGTAGTTATAGGGATAGGCAAGGTTATATGGATTTTCCGTTTCACTCTGTAAAAAAGAACACATGTATTACTTTAAAGATAGCTTGCATACAAAACACAGTCTGACTACATCAAAAAAGTCTGAGCAATCTGAATAGGAGAGATGCATTTTTGCCTAGACAATTCTGATACTAGGGCACAAAATGCAGAAGTGACTATGTGACTGACATTAATGGAATTCAAAAGAATGGAATTCAAAAGACAGGAGCCTCATGAAATTCAGTTAGGACGAACACAAAGCCCTGCACCTGGGACAGAATAACCCCACATGACAGCACAGGCTGGGACTGACTGGCTTGGCAGGAGCTCTGCAGAGAAGGATCTGGAGGTCCTGGTGGACAAGATGAGCAGGAGTCAGCAGTGTGCCCCTCCTTGCAGTGACAAGGGGCAAGTGCATCCTGGGCTGCACATCTGGAGTGTAGGCAGCAAGTCAAGGAAAACCTTTTTTTCCCCAGCCAGGAGGCAAGACTTGCATGTACTACTGTACTGGGGAGAAAGCAGCAGAAACACAAGTTCTAACAAGACATAAGGGGAAAAGTTTTCACAGTGAAACTGATTTAAGGCTTTGGAACAAGCTGTCCAGAGAGACTCTGGGACTTCCAGCCACAGACTTTTCAAGAACTTGGCTGGACAAGGACCCAAGCAGTCAGATCTAACTCCTAAATCAATCGTGCTTTGAGCAGTAGGTTGGACCAGATGAACTCGAGAGGCCCTCTACAACCAAAATTAATATATGATGAAGTGAAGATCAAGGCAGGTAAGCTGACCTTTTCACACTCATGCCAAAATCATAGTCAGTATTCTAGTCCTTAAAAAAAAAAAAAGTTACGCTCAAGTGAAGAAGTAATGCAATTGGGATCACATTTAATAAATGATATCTAGAAAAATATGCATCTACTACCTGTGGAGAAGACTGGAGAATGGAGCGAGTCTTCCTCATGAGGGGAGAATTAAATGTCTTTACAGCCACCACTTCTACGACTGCATTCCCGCTATACAGATTAAACATCTCATCTGCAAACTGGAAAAGCAAAAGTGATTTAATTTAAAACCTACACTGTAGCCAGAAATTAAGGAGAGTTTTGTAAGCAAGATGTACTAAACTGTAAGATGTCAGCTGCAGGAATAGGAAGCTTATGGAAAGCTGTAAAGTTTTACACTATTTCAGAATTCTACTAAGAAAGCGCCAACTTTCACCTGGTTTACAATTTCTCTTCAAAACCCTTGACCACTATTCAGGAGACTGAGGCTTATGACTGCTTTCCAGGCTGAATCTCATTCTTTCATCCCTTTTACAGAAGGCCCATCACCCTATCAGTTTCCCAATTGTATGTCTGTCAGTTTCCACAAAATATTTAGGTTCTTAACCTTCTACTGGGAAATTATAAAGCTGAATATTTTAATCTCATCCAAAGACTAGTATGTCTAGCATTTAAATGTATTTGCTTAATTCCAAAGAGGCCAAAGAGCAATGTTTAGAAAAATACTCCTCTTAGGAAATTAACGCTTTTACAGTATTCCATCAGGCTTTTGAAACTCTCAAAAGTGACTGGTCTTAATAAAGATTTTATCTAATGATTACATAAGACCTGCTAAAGAATTATTTTCTTGAGTACATTGACAGATGAACAGCAGTTATTTTAGAAGCTTGGAAACTTATACAGCTTTGCAGGCAAGGGAAAACTACCCACTGAACCTTGGGATAAAGATACTTCCACACTTCTGAGAGCCAAGTTTTGTGAGATATACTGGTGGTTTTAAATGCAAGATACTTATTTAGGAAAAACAAACATATCAAGTCATGTTGATACACGGTTTCAAGATATTCCTACTTCTTTACACAAAATATCTAGCACATTGTAGAATTGCATCAACATATTCCAGAGTGACACTCAGTTTTATAACAGAGCTGCATTTGAAAAACCAAACAAAACCAAGCATCAGTCAAGCCATCACTACTGAAGTAACAATTCAAAGCAGAAGACAGTCAATAAGCTAACTCACTTGTAGTTAACACACACAGAAAATAAATATTTCCTTAGTACTTTTGTAAGTTTTGCTCATTAGGCAGAAAGTATACCTTTTGCAAAGAGTCTACAAGAATTTGGGAAGCATCCTTGAACTGCTGAGAGTCTTCCCCATATCGTTTTCCAACCTCTTCCAAACCAGCCAGTTCCAGAGAATACAGGTCTGGAGAATGATCTTTGGCTAAGTGCTTGTGTCGAGACAGCTTTGGCACACCATTGAAGGCAGAAAGAAAACAATTTATACACAGGTTACTGTAAAAACACATTTAACAAAATCGGTTTGCTGGGACTAATCTAGCCTCACATTCCACAGTCACATTCCATATTGGTTAGAAAGTGGAATTTCTTGCCAGCTTAACTAGATGTCCACAACTGTTTCTTTTCTTATTCTACAAAAGAGAGATGATCATTTCATGATGATCAGCATTTACTCCTAACGCAAGGCTATATATATGTAGTATCTGTAGAGCACCACTAAAAAGAAACATTATACTTATTCACATCAGAATCCTTCTTTTGTAGCTGACAGAAAAATAAAACTTGGGAGAAAAAAAAACAACAAACTACAATACTTGGATACTACTACTCCCTCCACTGAAGCTGGCCCTCACAAAACTGAGTAGGTTGCAGCTTCTGTCTTGCTGTTGCCCATGTACAGAAGTAGTTTACTTAAAGAGTATCATCCTACTGTCATAATCACAGAATCACAGAATCATTATGGTTGGAAAGGACCTCCAGGGTCATCAAGTCCAACCTTTCTCCTAGCATCTCTCTAACCACTACACCATATCCTCAAGTGCCGCATCTATTCGTTCTTTAAACACCTCCAGGGATGGTGACTCCACCACCTCCCTGAGCAGTCTGTTCCAGCACCTAACTACCCTCTCAGTGAAGAATTTCTTCCAAATATCTAATCTAAACCTCCCCTGACGCAACTTGAGGCCATTTCTTCTCGTCCTATCATTACTAATCTGAGAGAAGAGACCAACACCAGCCTCGCTACAACCTCCTTTTAGGTAGTTGTAGAGGGCAATAAGGTCTCCTCTCAGTCTCCTCTTCTACAGACTAAAAAGCCCTAGTTCCCTCAGCCGCTCTTCATAAGGCAAGCTTTCCAGACCCCTCACCAGCTTCGTTGCCCTTCTCTG
>VZZY01020126.1:0-78270 GCA_013400335.1 Eurystomus gularis | reverse complement strand
GCCCCTCAGCTCCCCGCCCACTAGGGAGCGCTGACGGACAGCCGCCGCAGCCAATCTGCAGGTGGGATTCGGGGCGGCTGGGCGGGAGCCTGCAGGAGTGACAGACGGAACTGACCATTCACTAGCGAGGCCCACCCCCACCCTGTCACGGGGCTGACCGGTCAGCTGAGACTGTCCTGCCGGGGGAGGGCGGGGCCTCAGCTTGAGTGGCCTTTCCCCTTGGCCAATCAGCTCGCGAGGGATCCCTGCACCATTTTCCTCTCTGCACCGTAAATTCGGGCGGGAGCGGTGGGGAGGCGGAGCCTCGCCGGAGCGATTCGGCCAATCGGAGTGCGAGCGATCGGGGCCTTGCCCCTCCCACCGCTCATCTGCACGCCCGCGTTGGCGTTCGGTGGAGGCGCCGTTGGAGCGGGCAGCCTCGGCGCGGAGGGCGGGAAGGAGCTCTGATTGACAGTTACACGCACCATTCAGCGAGCAAGGGCGCCTGCTCCGCGCACAGGGGTGGTGCGGAGTCCTCCGGCTGGGAGGCCTTGGCCGTGAGAGTGGGCCCTGGACCTCACCTTCAGCTTCACCTTCGCCTTCAGGGAGTGCTGCTGAGCTCAGTCCCGTTCTTGCCCTGTGCCCCTCTGGCAGTGCACCTGGTGCACCTCAGGGCACGAGAAGAATCCATGTTAAGGGGAGACTAGTCCCTCTAGCAAGGCGGGTGGTGGACTGCTGTTCCTTTTTTGTTTCTTCAAGGGGGTTTGAAATAATAAAAGTTTGTGTGTTTATGCTTGTCACCTGCTTCAGCACTCCATCCCTGAAAGGCAAGCAAAGCAGCCGAGTTAGCGAGTTGGGCACCTCAGTGTAGTTTGTGGTTTGGATATTTAGGGGGGAAACTGCCTTCAATGTCTTGATTTGGCTCATTGAGCTGATGAGGGTTTATTAAAGCTGGTGGAGGAAAGGGGCCAAGATGAAGTGTTAGGAAAATCCCTGCCTGCTTCCCTGAAGGTTTGTTGTTGATGTCCCAAAAGCAGGGTTGTCTACCCTGTCTGCAGTATGCTGTTTTGCTAATTGCCAGGGCCAACAGAAAGAACACAGCACGAAAAGGCTCAGGCCTATTTTACTGTCCACTTCAAGATGATACAAAATTAAAAAGATCTGGTTAGTCAGAAAAGACAAACTGTACTTCAGCTTAAAGCAGCAGCAGGAATAAGCAGGGTAATGCACCTCATCATTACCACATAGAAGTAACTATAGTGATTAAGAGAGAGACACATCACCAATTGCCCTGTTAAATACATCACCATCATCCAGACCTGCAGTTGCTGGGGTGCCCTGGTTGCAGCGAAGGTTTGGAGAACCTTTTCCTGGCAATTGGAAAATCCTACACGGTGCATCCACTCATAGGTGAGGCTGCTGAAGTTCACTGCAAGCGGGGTCCAGCTTTTATACCATTGAAGAAACAACTCTGGTCGCATAAGCTACCTTAAAAATAACTTCACGAGCAGAACATCTGTCATCTTTCCTCCTTGTCAGGTTCTGTCTGAGGCTGGCCAAGCCTGGGAAAGAACCTGAAAAGGGGATATCTCTATCTTTCATTTTAATCACACTTTTCGTAGGATAACTGGGTGTCTGTTCTCACAGCTAATCAGCTAGTTTCCCAGCGGAGAAAACTCCTCTGCTGCTTTCTGTCACAAAAACACACTGTCTGGTTGTGAGAATCATCCATATGCCAACTTTAACTCAGGGCCCATCGCTCAGGCCCCAGCACTTCATACACCAATATACACACAGAGGAGAGGTATTTTATTTAGTTCATGTTTGCGCAAAGATGGTACTAGATGGTAATTCCAAAAAGCTAGTACACCAACATCCTATATCACCAGTTATTTATACACAACGTTTAATTATTCAGCTTTCTAATACCTATGTATTGTTATTCACCTCTATGGCTGGTTAAAATGTCCTCACTTGCTATGTTAATTACTACGCATGCTCTGTCCTTTGTTCTTTTGAGGAGCTGGTATAATTTGGGTTGGTGGTCTATGAGTCGGTGCACAATCTCCCCCTGCTGCATTTATCTTTAACCCAGTTGCTACAGATTTTCACTGACTTCATGCTTTTTTCGGCAATTCCCCAATTCTCTGTGCTTATTGGGGAGATACATCCTTTTTATCAGTCTTTTTGAGCACTCCTTCAAGGCCTAGTTGTTAACTTTTTACCGTTCATTAATAAAAGCGAATACTTTGCTATCTCTTAGCTCCTTGTCACCACCAGATCAGGTTTCACAAGGCCATGGTAACTCTTTTACTTTGTTGTTTTGCTAACTGGGAAAATTCATTGCCTGCTGTATATAATTGAGAACAGTTGCAGTAACATACACCCTCATTCCTCCAGCCGTGCTCCTCTCACTTCAGCTGTTCTTGCTTGTAATGGAAGTGGGCAACTGGGTGCATGTTCCTTGGTGTTTGCATAGTATTCCTGTAACGTGCTATGAACAATCAAGTTGTGAGTGTTTCTTGGGGTCTTCGTACATTTGTAGGCGTAGGGGTCTTCATGAGACTCTGTGCAAGTTGAAGCAGAGAAAACAGCTTTGAGAGTGAATTGCCATGTATCGCAGGTGGTTAAGACCTCCATTTCAATGTGGAGAGGAGCACCCTCTGTGTAAGGCTGTCTTGTTTCTGTCCTGGATTCCTCACAAAGCAAGGCATCTAAATTCATAGGAAATCCAGCAGTGCTATGGAGTGTTTTGTGTGCCTTGCTGGAACACAGCAACTGTGTCACATCCACGTGGTAAGACTGTGTGTGCTGAATGTGCCAGAGACTACTGGCCATGCAGCTCTCTGACCAGAGCTATTCTACTATGTATTTAGAAATTCTAGCCAGCTGTAGAAATACTTTGAAAATCTGTCTGAGTAATATTTCTGTACCAAAAAAACAGGCTGTGTCTAGGAAACGCAGTGAATGAGTTGGGGAATTGCATGTAGTAAAATGAAAGTGTGCATACAACAATCGGACAGTATTTAAGAGAGTAAAATTATATCCCTGCATCTGCCACATGATAGTGTATGATGATGGGCAAATCACTTAAATAAGCTTTTCATAGATGGCAATAATAGTCTATTCCTTGTCTGTGAGATAATTTGAATAAATGAAGGGGAGCTACTGCTCCCACTGTTGTCAGGTGGAAACTATGCTTTGGATATGAAAACCATGCCAAATGTGTTGAGTACTCTGAAGTTAGCAGCTGAGCAAGTTACAAGCACTTCAAATTAATACTCACCTATTCTTTACTCTGTATTATGCATCATAAAACCAGCACCACATAAAAACTCTTGTAAAATAAATGCAAATAAATGTTCATGAGGTTACCTGGGTACTGTAGCAGAGAGTGTGATCAAAATAATTGTTTCCTCATGGGATCTTTTACCTTCAGAACAGGATTAGAAGAGCATACAGGAGACAAGGCCTGGATCACTGAACAACAAAGAAATTGAATGATTGCTTTTTCAAAGAGCCCAGTCTGTTTGTGCACTGAGCAAGGCAGGACGATATTAAAAAAATAGTATACTATCTTATAAGCTGACAGTGATACGGCAACAGATATGCCTATGGGTTCTGGATTAAGGTTCTGTGGGTTACCTTATTTTTGGCATTTACTGGCTCTTGAGTGCTTGACTTTGCAAGTGTAATGTGCTATTTACTGTGTATATTTTAGCGTTATTTCACAAAGTTTTTTCAGTCTGGCAAAATACATTTCCTGCACCCAGACACTTGTAGTCTGAAGTAGGTGATCATAAGACATCCAATATGGGTATACACTGGGTTGCCTTGTCACAATAGCAGCTGTAGAGCTGCTTTATCCCCCTTACTCTCTCCTGCCTTCAGATTGGGTCTCTGTTGTACTGATTCAGCCATCATCATTTTTATGCTGCCATCAGTTGCCTGATCACACAGGCCAACACTGAACTCAGCAACAGCCCCTCAAAAGTCTTCTTTCAGACACTTCTGCCATAGGGTCCTGTGGGTCCAGCTCCTCTGCTGCCCACTGTGGTGCCAGCATCGCCTGCTGGGCACAACAGACACAGATGGCTCCCTCAGTGGCACCTCACATGGAAGGACACCACCCAGAGAGCTCAGCAAGATGCAACCAGCCCCAACAGAAGCCACACCAACAGAAAGCTCCTCCAGCTGATCGGCTCCTGGTTAATGTAGTCCTGGCCTCGCCCCCCACCCCACCCATGACCACCTGGGTGAGGGCAGAGCCACAGAGACACAGGTGGGCCAGGTTCTGCCTCTGCAACATGAAGCCAATAGGAAAAACAAAACATTCTGCTAGGTTGTGACTCATCCACAGGTCAACTCCAACTTGGGGCCCACAACTCAGGCCCCAGCACTTCAGTCTCCACTCAAAATGTGCATAGGAATAAGGCAAGAAGGGTGGCTCCAAGCAGTTCGTTTGTGAAACTACTAAAGAGCATTAGGTGGATGTGATGGTGTTTTAGATGGGAATGTAACAGAAAGTGCAGAGCTGGGAAAGAAGTTTCTCCCTTCATCTAAATCAAGGATTTCTTACAGATATGGTGCGTAAAAGAAAGGGACAGGGTAAGTGAGACTATTTTAAAGAAATTGTTTCTTTTATATCTGTTACTATCTTTGTGTTTCATATCTATGCATGTTAGCAATCATTTCAAATTTTGTTATGATTATCTTGACACTGTTTTCCATAAAGCCTTCACTCTGCAAGTCATACTACAACTAAAGAGTGTCATCTTATTTTTTCTTGATATTTGTTTTTTCTTATTTGCAGAAGCAATTGTGGTTTTGAGACTTTAGAGTTCACATTCCCCTTTTTTTTTTCTGAACTCTTGTTGCTGGCAGTACTATAATTTAATTCTAGAAATAGAAGAGAAATCAGAGTTCTGCATTTGTTTATTCTTAAATTCCTTCTACTTGAATTGCTTTTCTTCTTGAAATCACAATAGAAACATGGTGAAAAATTCTCTCTTCTATTTTATGTTTTCCTGTTTTCATCTTGGTTTCTTCTTTGGAAAAATAATAAGTAGAAGCAATAAATTTTATTATGAAACAGTCAAGTCTCACTAACTCTGTACACTGGTTTTCAGTGCCCACTGGGTATATCTGTATGTCAATGAAGCCCAGTATAAGAGAATAATACCATCACTTTACAGGCTGGCAGAGTTCTGGCTGTTTTCTCTAGGCTTAATTTAGATCCCAGCTGTGCTTTGAAGAGAGTGAGTTTTGTAATCCTGTAAGCAATTCTTGTGACAAAATCTACACGTGGTAAAATTATTCTATTAAACTGATCTCATTGCTGAAGGAAAGTATAAAAAATGAGACTACATGCACATTAGGTCAGAAATAATTTTTATAAAGCCATATAGTGCTAGTGGCAGTCACAAAATCAAAGTGCCAGCTGTAGGCAAAATACCAGTATTCGCTGGCTACTTTAGCAGTGTGCTGTGCAAAAATGTTTCTGTCAGGAATTGCTCATGTGGTATTTGGATGCTGCCTTTGCCTCGAGCCCTGCCTGTACTCACAGAGTGGTGGATGAAATGATGGTAGAAGAGGGAATATGAGGAAAGGGCTGTGTCAAAGAGCCAGCCCTTTGTCAGTACTGGATGACTGTGTTATCATTTGGTTTCATCGTATCGCTTCTAAATCCACTGGAGTCGCTAGCAGAAGTAATTGTCTCAACCATTATTTTCAAAATGATGCTTTAACTGGGGAATATCTGCCGAGCTGCTGTGAACACCAGAGCAGTTGTATCCTATGGGAAGGAATGAATTCCCAGAGCCAGGTATCATGTGGAGTTACCACATCCAGAAGCACACAGGGTGAGCAGTATCCCCTTTGGTACTAGGCTTTACAATCTCACAGAAAATCTATGCACAGAAGCCATGTGTAAGCTTTTATAATAAAACTTATAAGATAAAACACTGCTTTCTTTGATGCTTTCTGACCTTAACATGCTAATGGAACATGTGCTTAACACAGTACAGTTAGTTGGACACCTTCTGTCCTGGTGTGGTGGGGGAATGGGACAAGTTTGAAAGATTCTCTGTTGGGCAGTTAGTTTGGGGGCTGCTGACATACTGGGAGAATGGAAGGTGAGAGACCAGACAATTGTGCTTGGCTTAGTGATTTGTACTGGTTGCAACTGACAGGCCTCAAGTGAAAAGCTGTTAATCTTTGCTGCTGAATTGCTTTGTGGTCTCGGTTCTCCTGTCCTCATTTGCAGACTCCATCTATGTAAGCAGAAGCAGTTGTTGTTCCTGCACATGTGGACACCAACACTAAATAAATTACAGGCAGCTCAAGTAATTTCTAAAGGACTAAAAAAAAAAAAATTTAAAACCTCCAAACCTGTCGTTACTGAGGTAAATCTTAGGCTGCATCAGAGCTGATTTCGTGAAGACTCAAATCATAAGCAGAATATGAGTGCTGCCTTCTCTAAAAGGTGGAAATGCATTCTACAGTTCTTTGTGAAAGGAAGGAAAAGTGGCTTTCTCTTTTACTTCTGTCAGTCAAGAGCTGACTTTGTCATCTTAAAGAGGATTGCTGGCTTTCTCATCCATGGGACTGAGCTACAGTTAAAGCCTCCAGATATGCATGAGAAATCCATTTTAAGGTTCTTTTTGCTAGATTCTATATGCACATCACATAAAGGGAAATATACATTTTTTGTGTGTGTGTATCAGTACAAATGTTGCAAAATTGTCAAAGTTGTGATCTTGTGATACAGCTCTTGTAGATTCTTGACATTTTCTAACAGTTCTCTCCATGGCCTTATTTATGCACCTATGGGCTCACAGGAGGTGAGTGTGTCACTGTACACGTGTTTTGGTGTCTTTTCCCGATATTGTGGAGAGAAATTAAGATATGTGTGTGGTGCATATTAATTATAATGGATTTGTTCATTACATTTGCATTCCCCTTTTCTTAATAATTTTAGCAGCAAGGACTTAGGCAAGACAAAGCTTTGCCAGCAGCCTTTGGTAGGTGTTTTGGATGAGCATCCCTGGATCGTGAGCACTTCTGGCACCACCTGGTGGTCGAACACATGGCTGCAGCCACGCTGGGTTCGCGTTCTCATACTCCAACCGAAAGTTGAAGGAAAGGCAGCCTCTCGGGGCATTTCATTTGTGCCACCTTTGTAGGTTCCTGTTCTGTCCCACTACCCAGCCTTTCTGGTAAACAGTGGCTAAAAGCCTCACTGAGGTGGATGACAGACATTGAGTCAGAGCAAGGAAGCACAAACATTTGGTGGGAACTGGGATGAAATTGGCATTCACTGTTTCCTTCCAGGTCAGTGGACGATTTAAGTTACTCTGTCCTACTTGTTTGAGCTTACATAATTTCATAAGAGGTAAGAAGGTAATTCACAACAATTTATTACTTTATTAGGGGAACTTGCCTTCAGTAATGCCAGGCTAAATTTTACAGACAATCTGCAAAATCTCATAAGCTGCACCATGGGGAGTTTAGCACATTTTAGCTGACAACACTTAAAGCAGCTCTGTTCCTAATTCTTGCTAAACACCAAAGCTGCTACCTTAGTCATCCAAGAGCTAAAAGAGTAAGTTAGACTGTGGTTTTGTTTGACATATAGCCATTCTTAGAGGTTCTGAGCATCTTCTAGAAAGACCTTAAATCCTTCTTATACCCTTTCAGTCATGGCTCTGAGCTCTGGAGAGGAAAAGCCATAAGAGTTGGCTTCTGAAATCTGCCTTTATCACTTCTCCCACTGAGAAAGCTAGACATGGTCTTTTATAATTTTGATTAACGAGGCCTTTCTGCTGTGACCTCTTGTGTTTTGCAGCCCCATTGACCTAATATTCTATTGTGACTACTCAGCCTTTCTGGAAATGCACCTCTTCTTCCATTTTGAGAAGATTCAGGATGTGGTGAGAGAGAGAGAGTTAAATTTTACATTCTTCCTCCTATGCTTGAAGCGATTTAATTGAAGTTCACCCAGGGGAGAAGTCACTACCAGCAGATAAACACCTTAGCTTGCTATTTCTACTAAAATGGTTAACAATGGAATAGTTAAGACTTAAAATATAATTTGTTGTCATTAAGCTTTTACGTTATTCTCCATCCTGAGCTCAGTAGAAGCTCCTGTTGAAGAGTCCAGGTGCTTTAGATACATCCTATATTTTGAAGGTAATCATTGCAACCATTAGTGTGAAGATTGCTGAGCTAAGCCTATAGCTCCTTGCTTTTGAAAGAGGGGATAGTGTTTCTATTCTTCACCAAGTTTGGTTATCCCCTGCGCTGTATCTGTTGGTCTCCTCTCAGGTTACTGTGTGGTTATTCTGACCCAGCTCTTTTCTGGAATTGGTTTTCTTAAACTTCAAGAAGCTGAACTGACTTTTGCTGAAAGGCAAGATGAGTATCAAAGCTAGGGCAGGGGAAGAGGCAGGAGTGTATGGATGGGAGCAGGAGAAGTGAGGTCCTCCCTGTTTCAGTGCGTTGATAGCATTTGGGTAGTGCAGGCTGCATTGCACCTCTTGGCCTTATGTTTAAGGTCAGGGACCTTAATACAGCTGCTGCTAGTGCCAGAAAAATTCCCAGTTCCCTCCCCTTGTTTGTGCTGTCTGCCTTGTGCTAAAGCTCAACTCAAGGGAGCTTTTCTTGCTGGGGTGGGTCATGCCTCAGTGAGATCAGCTCTGTGAGCTAGGTCATGGTGTGGTCATACAAATGTCAACATTGCTGCAAGTAGCGAGGCAGAAGCCACTGGCTGGAGGTGGAACAATCTCAGCACCAGCGTGGTTTCGTATGTGAATTAAGGGACTATGTATCCATGGCTTTAAGCCAGATTTTTCTTTTCTGTACCCTTCAAATGAGGCTTCCAAATGAGACATCTGAATACAAATATGTTCTCCTGTTAATCACACTTTATTTAGTAGTGACTTAATGTTTGGGAAAATCAGGCCAGTTCTACTCATAAACAGTTGCGCTGCACCCTGGGTCTCGTTCGTTACCGATACCTGTTGTTGGAGAAGATAGCACGCTTGAGAGCTGAAGGGTTGGCAGTATAATAGTTACCATCTGTAAGGTCAAATAGTGAACTTAAGGGAGATAATGAGAATGTTTTCGGTAATAAAACATAGGAGGAAATGACCCTTCTCCCGTTGCATCTTACCTCATAGAATTTGAAACTACAGTGTAGCTACATACACTTTTGGGAGGGTAAAGAAGGATTCAGTATTTCAACTGTAAGCCACAGAAAAGCTTTTCAAACTTGCAGTATCTTTGTCTCACTTAACAATTACTATAAGTAAGTTTTGGTGCTTGCTTTGGGTAATTTCCCTAGTGGTCTCCCAAACTGATTACTTGTTCAGCTGATTTCCACCTCATGGTTTTCTCTCTGTCATGGCGTTATTGGAGAGCTGTTGTTAGATTTAAAATAACCATTGTGGGTGTCCCTCGTGTTTAAAAAAGAAAAAAATAAAGTGAAAGAGAGAAACTGGTCAAAAGTGCTCTGAGCTCTGTGTGAGAAACCAGCCTTAGCAATGGAAAATGCAGGCCTTTGCCTGAGCAGTTGTTTGAAAGAGCTCTCCTAGCCAGTATGGACTTGGGATAAAACAGATAACCTCAACAGGCTTGAACGAAGTTTACCTTTTAGTGATTTGAAGTGAAATACAAAGGTGATGAATGAAGTGTTTTATTCTCATAAGCCTCTATGAAATGTCAAACAAAAATGTCTTTCATATAATGGTTCAACAGAAGCTTAGAATCATGCAGAAAGAAATAGGGCCTTGAAGTAAACAATTTGGTTGCAGGAACTATTGGAATGGAAAAGAAAATGCTGTAACCTGGAATAGTGGGGGAAGGGATTAAGAAACAAAACAAAAACAAAAAACAACAAAATGGAAAAACCCAAACAAACAAACAAACAAAAAAATCAAACCAAACCAAACAAAAAAAAACATACAACCTGCTGTGAGGATGGGTAAAAGATGCTTTAGACTGATTGCTCTGATAAAATTTTACTTATTCTATTTTCTTACAAAACAAACCCCAACACAATAAGACCTATAAAAACAAGGACCTTCTGAAAGCTGCTTTTTTGGGGACCCTACTACACAAGCACCATATACTTCATTTATATTAATTTCATTTATATTAATCATGTAACAGAGAATGTCTGTTGTACAATTGCAGAATTCAGTCTTTTTTTTTCTTGACTCTCTATACTATTTGTTCTTGGAGCACATTAGTATATTTACCTCCTCATAAATGATTCAAAACATAAATGAAGCCCAAAGAACTGCTACATCCATTAGGAACAGAGTAGAAATGTCAGCAACAATGTTGAGCCAGGGCTGACAGTCTATGATGCCATAGACACCTGCCTGAAAGGAGTAAGTGAGGTCAGAACGAGTCTGAAGCATGTCACAGCAATTCTGGTGCCGAAGGGGTCTTATAATTACCTGCAGAAGTTGAAGAACCACTCAAGTAAGAAGATGTTTCTAGTTGAAGGTAGCATATAGGTAGTGGTGGTGTTGTGAGGGGTGGCTGGGGGACTGTAGCCTGAGTATATAGAGTATAGCAAAGTACCTCTGCTATGTTTCTATGCCACCATGCAAGAATTCTGGATTTTCAACCTGTTGCCATTTCCTTCTCCTATGTAAGGTTGCAAGGGCTTAGTGTTACCTCTGGTAGCAAATAGAGGTGATGTATTCTTTGGCAATTCTCTTGCTGGGGTCTAAGTGTAGTCGTGCTGCAGGACTGTCCCACCAACAGGTTGGTCGTCAACATAAAGAGCCCTGCAGTTATTTTCCTGACGCAGCTCAGCTTGCCACTGCTGCTTGATTCAGCCTGTGTTTCTACTGTCAACAATCTCTTAAGAATCAGAAAAGTCACTTTCTCTTGATATTGAACAAGGAACTGTGTTCAAGTAAAAGTTGCCCCCGAGCCTACACTGTCTCTTTCATTGGAAAATTTCTGCCTAGAACATTCTCATGTCAATAAACACGGCATTCCAGTGTAGTGGTGCTGTGGTGACACTGCACTGCACTGTACTGTGTTTGGCTGTTAAAAAGGGACATTGTAGTGTGGATAAATCCCAGTACTTGTCCCAAACACAAGAACTCATAAATTTCTTGATATGATATCCTAGACTGATGCTCTGGAACACTATAGTGGTTTTTAAAAGCTGTTGTGGTATTAGTTAATCTGTAAATTACTTGTTCTGAGATGGCATTTTTGTAAAACTTCTGTAATAAAAATTAAATAATTTTATTTTTTAAAAGAGAGGTATTAAGTGTCCTATTCTGCAGACCAAAGCAATAATATGTTGGGCAGCATCAAAGCATTAAACAAGATGGTTTGCATCATTAACACTAAATGAAATGGCTTAACAAGTCAATAAATGATGAGAATAAAGCAAGGTTATGACACAAAACAGTTTTTGAAAGTGCCAGAAACAAATTTTCTGAAGCAAATAGTTTTCCAATAAAGCTAGATGGAATTTAAAGGAACATGTTTTTCTGATTACCGAATGTGAAATCAAATATCACCGTTAAATACTATCTTGCATATTCAGTGTGCTATATGTATGGTCTTCATAGCATCTTAGTGAAGCAGAAAGGAAGAGTAAGCAGTATTTTTCTTATTTTGTAAATCAGGCAAATAAAGGAATTACATCAGGAAGATTGGAAAAATTCTTGCCTAATTCTGAAATCCATATGGTAGTTAAATCTTTAAGTCATGCTTTTTCTTTTTTTCCTAAGTCTGCAGAAAGTCTTTAAGCATTATATTCCATTAAGAAGGCTATGAACAGAACAGTGTTTATGAAAGTGTGGGCCATATCAGAACCTATAGTGTTCCACTATGGAAATCGCAATTTTTACAATGTGATATATATATGCATTAGGCTTTACAGTTCCAGACAAGAAGATAAAGTTCATGCTCCACAAAGCTTTGTCTAGGGCAAGGATGGGAAATATTATGTGTTGGCTGGCTGTGACCTGTGACTTAATTTCATGTTATGGGATTCTTTTCATTTTTAGATAAGGTGAGTGGTAATGGGGCTAGATGGGTCTCCTTGACCCTCAAAAAGGAAAATATTTCCCACTCTTAGGTTAACATGAAGTTGGTCAGATTAACATGCTTCTCAGTTCTACTTCGTATCTGCATGCATAGCTACTGTCCTGGGAGCTAAATATTTTTTGGATCCAAAATGTATCACTCTTGCTTTGGAAGATATTTTTCCTTGTGCCTCTAAAGACTACAGGATGGCACAGACGAACCTGAGAGATTTTATCAAACTCATTACTGCGGAGCCTGTGCACAGCATTCTGAGACGAGAATATATCTAAGTATACTAATTCTGTCCTTTTGACATTCTGTAATCTTGTGCTTTTAAAACAAACCTTGGCATATGCGCATGCGCAGCTAAATTCAGCCATGGTAGTGCTAGGCCTTCTCCAGTGACTTCAGTAGGTTATAATTAGCATTCTATTGCTATATACCATTTTCTCTTCCAAACTCTAATTCAGGAAAACACTTGTGTAATTATGAGCATCTGTTGAAGTCCATCGTATAACCTCACAACATCATCCCTATATGCAGGAAGATGGAGAATTTTTTTTTTTTTCACTAAAGTAATTTTCTGGGGAAGAAAAAAAAGGAGGATTTTGGCCCATTTCTAGAAGAGAAAAATGGGAACAGACTGGGTGTAGTGGTTTCTTGGGTCAAGTAAGCAATACATCCATGCAAAGAAGTAGCTGAAAATACTCATGGGAACTTTGTGGATTATACTTGCCTTCAGTTAATTTTTATTTTATATTTAACTTTTAATTAAGTACCCACTTAATGTTTTGCTGAACTGGTGTTTCTACCAGGTATTATTTCTCTCTCAACACATTGCATTGAAAGGCGTTTTGGGACAAACTCCTCGTAATTCCCGCAATTCCTCCAAACATTGCTCTTATATGATTTGACTAATTTTGATTACTTATTGCTTCCTTTTCACAGCAAATCTCACCCTCCTTTACTGGTGGCCTGGAGAATGCTCCAGAACCCTTTCCACTGACAGAAACAGAACTTAGAAAGTGAGTGAAAATTCTTTCCTTCTAGCTGGTATTGAGTGGGGCAATGTCCTGCGCCATTCCTCCTCTGGGAGATGACTTTAACAGAAGTGCAGTCTCCATGGGGAGCGTTTGTGGGTTATTTCTGTTGCTGCAGGGGAAATGCCCATGATAGTGGTAACTTTCCTTACAGAGAAATCCCAGTAGAAACTGCCTGTTCCCCATGGATAGGTTCAGGAAAATTTTTTTTCTCCCTTGTGTTTTGCTCTGAACTGTCATTGTGATGGCAAGCACTTTTTTCCTCTTATGAGTGTGAGGCTGCAGTTTTCTCCGAGGGGCCTAAGAAACATAAAGTTGGATTTGGGAAAGGCTAGGGGCTTCTCTGTGATGGATGTTCCTTGCAGCTGAGTGCAATGATGCTCCATTCTGTAAGGTCTAGGTACTGGATACAAGCAGTGAAATTTCAAACAAATAGAAAGGGCTACAAGCAAAATTTAAACTAATATGAAAAATAAAGCTTTGGAAAACAGTTTCCTACATGAAATTTGGCCATTTATTGCATTTTATAATCCTTTAATTGGTGTGTTTTCCTAAAGACACATCACAGGCCTACACCACCAATGCCTACGGCAATGGCATTTTCTTTCTCATTACAGGGGGACTTTCAGTCAGGCCCTAAATGCTTTGAACCTGTTCTTGCCTGTCTTTAAAATCAAATGATGGATTGGTTGTCAAAAAGAAGAACAAAGCAACTGGGACTTTTGGAGGTCCCTTTCCTCCCTGAGCTAATTGTCCAGAGGTGCTCAGCTTCTGCTGGTACCTGCCCATTGTGGTCATTGCTTTCATTGCTATGTCCTCACTCTCATCATGTTTCAGTGTGATTTCTCTGTTGGTGAGTGCAGTTGAGCTTGATTTTGTAAATGCTTTTAGGATCCTAGAGCACTGTTGGACAGCCTTCAATGGTATGTATGGGACAGCATGAGCATCTGGAGGGTTTGTGTGCAGATAAAGCATCTGTGATTTTGGGAAATCACTGTAGTGTTTTTGCCAGACTGAAGTTGAAATGTCCATATCTAATTGAATGGCAGCTTTTGAATCACAAACTGGAACTTTCCATGCTACAAACACACACATGGATCTTATGGCAGAAAGAACAAATCCTCCAAATCAACACAGGGAAATTATGCAGCTAACTCCCTAGCACAATTAGAGAGCACTAAAGGCATGTGAAAACAAAAGTAATTTTTAAATCTAACAAAATAATCACAGGTTGAGTTTTTCCACAGCTTTATAAAATGAAGCCAAGGATTGTTTCAGTGCCAGGTAAAAGTTCCAGTCCATAAAGAGCAGCTGTGTTGTGCTACTTTAGAGAAAACAAATAAACCAGTAACATTTACAGGATGGGTATACTAGACTCAACATGCCTCACAAAGAGGCCCTACTAAAGAAAAAAAATATATTTTGTTATCTAAAAGAATGTTTCCATGCTTTAGATAAAAATATTTAAGGGCTGATGTCTCCTTGGGTTTGCTGCAAGTGCAGTGCTCTGAGAGACAATCTAACTGGAGACTACATGTCAGCTGATGGATGAAGCTGATGTAATTAAATTCAGGTCATCATAATGTAAAAAGAGTTTCATTGAGATAAATAGTGCCTGCCTACCTCAGCCTTGCTGATTGTTGATTATACATCCCCTAAAGTGCTAATCCCAGCCCTTGTTCTATCTGGAGCTGTGTGGGGTGACAGAAAAGGCAATCATACTTTAAAATTGGACCCTCTTTGTGAATTAGCAATGGTTTGCCCATAAATCATCCATGGGAGCTCTCTGCAAAGTTTCTGGCCCTTTCCAGCTTCTGTCCATGAAATACGTAAGTTTAAACCTGTTTGGTAGAAATGGGGTATGTGGAGAAGAATTGCAAGGGCTGCAGTTAAAATATCAGTTTACCTTAACTTTAGCATTTGCAGTACTCCCGTGTTTAGGATAGAAAAAGCAGGGAACTCCAAGGTCTGTGTAGCTGTTGTGAGTGCTGGACAACAATCAGGGCTCATTCTCAAAATCCTCATCGCTTTTGGGCTGGTCAGTCTGGCAATGGGGAATTCTCAATACACCAAGGAAAAGGAAGCTGAAGAGAGGGGGAAACTCCACTCTCTTGGTGCTTATCTGGCTCCAGCCCTGCAGGAACCCTGTCCAGTTCTCACAAGTTCAAGCACCCTGTGATGAGAGAGCCTGGGTGAGGGCCAGCATCATTCAAGAATCAGCATGGGCTCCCTAGCATCCCATACATTCTCCCAGGCTCAACATGTCTTGGCACGGGGAGCAATCTGGCCCCCTCCTCAGAAAGCTCATGTCACATCTTCCATGTCGTGTGTTGGTGGAGTCCCTCCCCAGTGAGCAGGCGGGTCGGCTTCGCACAGTTCGACCCATTTTCGCTTGGTTTCTCAGAGGGAGACTGTGTTTCAGCTGAATTCAAAGCAGCTGGATAGTCAGGAAAAACATTTCTTCTTGTCCCTTGTGTCTGTCTGGCTCTGGCAGTTAGTGTTTTAGCACGTTATTATCTTTTAATTCCCATAGTTATTGGGTATAGTCCAATTCATAAAGTGCAGGCCTGTTTGGATGTGGGGTAAGTGTATGGTGAAAACATGAAGAAAGACAGCAGAGGGAAAATGTTCTTGGTTTCGCTAAACTGTAGGTAGTTATTTCAGACTTGGAATAAAGATTTTGGTCAATTATTTTGTTATCCCAGTGTCACGGACAAAAAAGCAGTCTTGAGTTGGAGAATTTCACACAATTTAGTTTGTTGCAATTAGTTTTGATTAAATTGAGAAATAAAGAAGACAAACACTCAGGGAAAGCACCGCTTCCCTCTGGAAAACCTTTCCTTCCCTTCACCATCCTCAGTCCCCTCACTGTACGTCATGCTTCGTCCCTTTGATGAGACAATGGGCATCACAGCAGAAGGTGGTTAGTGCATGGTTTTTCCTTTTCTTTCACTGCTCCTTGTTTCTTACTTCAGTGCTCTGATGAGGTTTCTCCATGGGCCACAGTCCCCTCAGAAGCATATCTGCTCTGGAGCCTCCTTGCCCCTGCTCAAGCCTCTCCTCTTGCTCTGCCCCTGCCTTGCCCTGGATCAGGCTCCTTTTGTCCCTTCTTTTTCTCCAGCATCTCCCTTGCTCTCGTGTCTCTCTTGCCCCTACTTGGGCACCTTTTCTTGTACTGTGCCTGCTCTAGCATCCCTCCTTCTCTGACATCTCTTCTTGTTTAGTGGTTACCACCATACATAAGTATGGTTTTGCAGAGGCACCACATGGTCCTCTCATTGATTTGGTCTTGGTACACAAAGTGGGTCAGTGTTGTCCATTGTGGAGCAAGCTAGAAATGTCTGTGACCAGCACAGGGCAGCCCATCATCTCCTCCTACACGTCACCCCTCCAGCCGCTTCTCCTACCAAAACCTTGCAATTATACCCAGTACAGCAAGTCATTCTAAATATCTTGGTCTTTCATGTATTTTGCACTGATCTTTACGAACAAATTCATTCTCTTGACTTCAAGTACATCTGACTATAGTGCTTAGGACCTTTCAGAGCTGAGCCCTGAGTGAAAATGATGATGATTGTAGCAATTCAGTCTAGTAATTTATCTTGCACATACACATACCTATACACATTATTTGCTGACAAAGAAGCCTGGGAACTAGCTATAAATAAGAGGAAATAAATTTGAATATGTAAAGCAGTTTAACACAGATGTGAAATTTGGGGAAACATGGCTGATTTTCAACATTAATTTTTCACAATTGTCTAGTTTTTGCATCTGTTCATTAATTTAAAAGGCAGTGAACATCACCGTGACATTTCTAATTTAAACAATGAGAAACGTATCATATGGGTATATATGTGAATACGCAGATATAAAAGACCAGTTTATAAGGTGAAACTCTGGGATATTTGATCAAATCAGACTTGAATCACTCTGCTGAATACAAGTCAAGTTGCTAGGTCCATATCTAAATAAATACCAAAACTATTTCTGGGTGCTTGTGACCTGCTCTCATCTCCAGTTGCTGAAAGCCTGTTTAAAAGTTCAAGTGATCCTATCTAGTGTCCTGTTTTCTCTCTGCTACTTGGATTATGGCACAGTCTGGGGCATAGCATGTACTGGACAACAAAAAGCAACTTTGTACAGACCTTCATTATGGCAGACAGCCATAAGCTGTGTAGGTGCCCCACATGCTCTTTATTTTATAGTTTTATATTTCAAAGCTGTATATATATTTCAAAGTTGTATAGTTCAGAGGTATGTGTAAGTAGTTGTACCTGCAGGAAGGCATAAGCCACCACTAGGCACATTTGGTGATTAAGTCCAATATTTAGAACCTCAGCCAGAAACTCTCTAAAATGAGACAGTGTAACCACCATCACTACTTCTTCACCACACCATTCTGGTCCTGTACATGATGCTGGTGTTCACCTCAGTCTCCCTGCCTGTGTGGGCAGCTAGGGTACAGCAGGCACTCCAGGCAGTCTCTGTCCCCTTCCCTGGACATCATCCTTAAAACTACTAACCAATAATGCCATAACTCTTGAGCTACCTGACACGAGCTCACAGCGTTATCTATGCCACTCTAAAGTGGGGTTCAGTAGCTGCCAGAATTTCTGAATGCTGTCACCTGAGCAGTCTAAAAGCCAAAATAATTTATGTTAGAAACATAAGGAGTTGAGTATATGTGTATACATTTGTTTGTTAAACTCCTATAGATTTTGTTTCTGCTGTGGTGGAGGCAGTTGCATGCAAAGCTTACACAGCTCTATTGTCCCAAAATAGCCCTCTCCATGCCATTACTTATTTTAGGAACACATATGGCCTCTCTTTCTTTAGCATCCGAGCATCTCACAGTCCCTGTGAGACTTCTTTGCTATTGTCTCCCTTTTTATATGTTGGAGGCTGGGACACAGAGATGGGGTGGCTTAAAATAGTGTGAGGCACTTTGCATTCCCAGTGAGGAGTTCTGCAGAAAATACAAGTATCACTCTTATGCCCGTGGTGGGATAAGGAATAGTCCCTGGGCTTTCTGAGTCTGAACTTGCTGCTGAACTGCTTGACCATACTTTTTGCATGACAAACCATTCTTTCCTTTTTAAAGAAACATCACAGCTAGCCAGAAGCCACCTTCTGATTAATTTTCACCATAATGTGTAGAAGCAAACCCAACTTTAACAGACGTGTTGCAGGAAGAGCATCCTAGTTGCCCTGGTTACTTTCAGTTTAGAGACTAATAGACCCTTCCTGACTAAGAAGTAATAGGCCAATAATTTATGTTCCTTCCCTACTCCACACACATTTGCAGCTGAATAAGTATAAACACTTGAACCCTAGCTGAAAAATCTTGGTCCCATATTGGGCTTCTTCAGCCTTGCAGTGGAGCCTCAGCTCCAAAAATCCTGTTCTACCTTAAGCAGTTTGATTTGTAGAGCTGTAGTCCTAGTGAAGTACAAGACCGGCCAGAGTTTCTGACCTCTGCTTCCCCTCCTTCGAGGTACAAGGGGCCTCTGAGCTCTTGTACAATTCACTGCGCCTGTGTCACGTACATTTTGTAGCAGGACAGCTGCAAATCTCTCCATTGAGCAAGACCCATTGGCGTGCACATGCATTTTCCCATTAGCTTTCATGAGAAAAGTGCAGCTTTGGTTGGCAAGTGCTGGCCAGAGGCCTGGTGCTCCAATTCCCTCCCTCTGCGCAGAGAGGCCTGGCCTGCAGCCACATTCTCACATTCCCCCAGGCAAGGGAGGACTACTGACCTGGGAGAAAATGCTGGCTGGAGACCTGGCTTCCAGTGCCTTTTCCATGAGAGAAGATCACTGGAGGCCAGGTCATTCCTACTCTGTATTAAAAATAAGAGCTCAAATGTACGGTTTTATTTATTTACAAATGGTCTAAAATAGAATCCTTTGGATATGTGTAGCAGTCCCATCTTTGGATGAGAAAGCACTTTGTAAAGCATTGAATTAATTAAGCTGAAGAAACACTCAAGGGATACAGAAGTATTATTATCCATGTTTTAAAGATGAGGAAATGGAGACAGAAAGAGGATAAGGGACTGGGGTGAGAATGCAGGCTGAGTCACTTGTAAACTCAGAAATTAAACTTAAATTCAAGATTTTATATCATTTCTTGCTTGCAGCTAGAATTGGCTAAAAAATGATGGTTTTCATATGTGAAAGCACATGTCCCTTTCTATTGTAAATAAATAATAAACATTTTGATCAGAATATTTTGTAGGCTAGATTATATCTTAAGATTTTCTATAGTGGTCCTCATAAACATAATCCAGTTCTTTAGTATCCATAAATGTGAAGTGTGTGTTCTTGGCTCGGTGCTGAGAGGAGAGTTGGATGTACAAGTTCCCCCGGTTCTAAATAATGGGAACACATTCTTAATGATAAAACCAAACCAGATAAAAGTTTAGGTAGGTCCAGAAAATTCAATTAAGACCTGCCAGCAGTGAATATGAGAACAGTGGATGCTTATTTTATCTTATACCTTTGAATTCTAACTTGCCTACTTCCCAAGAGGTACCTTCTCCTAATGACTTTCCTTCTTTGCTCGTGCTGGTTTTGAGAATTAAACTAAGCTCCTTTTGGCTTGCTTCTCATTGCTCATAGTAAAAATCCCCAGGGGTATATAAATTAAAGCTAGAAAATAGAAGTAGGTTTCCTGTCATCCTAATAGTGAGATTATGGAAAAGTGTCCCAAGAAGAGTGGTGGTGACAAACAGTTTAGCTTATTATTAGACTATGCTTGATAATTTTATGAAAGAGGTTTGTGATGTAGTGTTTATGATAAAGGACCTCAAATTAAATGACCCATGAGATCTTTTCTGCTACGATGTTATTGATAAAGCAGGATTTGGGATAGAATTCTCAGGTCAGAGTTTTCTCAAGTGGGTTAGGGGAGCAGTGGTAAGCAGGTGCTCTTGCCTCTAAAATGGATAGATACAGGCTACATCTAAACCATGGAATCCAAGGGCAAGTCCTAAATTCTGGCTCTGAATGAGCACCCTTGCAATGCCCTGACTGTGTCTGGAGGGGAGAAGCTCACCTCCCTCCCTGAGCCCTGGCTTCTGCAGGTAATGGGGCAGAGATGCATTCATGGTGCTCTCCAAGAGGTCCCTTGGCTGGGAAATCACAGCGTGCACTTCAGCCATGAAGCTCCCTTGCCTGGCTGTTTTGGTGCATGAGGAATGAGAAAGTACCATTTTTTCATAGTCTCTTTTCTGTACTGCTTTTTTACTTGAAATGTTCTCACTTTTTTGAAACCCATATAGAACAGCAGTCAGATTAACATCAGGAGGCCCTGAGCAATATATGCATTGGAGAAGTTACGTTCAGTCTCCAAGAGCAAAACTCAAGATTATAGAGAACAGTGTAAGGAACAATTATGTTTTAATTTTTAAATTTTAATATTGCCTTAGAGATCTTTCTTTTCATTTTACTAATTAATTGATGTCCTGCCACTGATGTGTATATGGAAATAAAGCACATATCAAAGTAAAGATTAGGAGATTATTACCTGTTTTAAGATACAGTACTGAAAGTATTAATTTCAGCTAAAAGCACTGCTACTCTTCACACCTTCATTAGCTTTGTTCGTTTGACTTAGTCTAATGTTAGAATGAAGTTATTCCATACAAATGACATCATTCTATAATCAGACTTTTACTACTTTAAATTTAATTTCAGTTAACTGTTGGAAGAAGGCATTTTAATGTCTTCCTTAACTGTGAAGTATTTCATTCGTGCTGAACTTCATATCTCAATTAGAAGAAAAAATGTTGCCAAATGAGTTAGATTGTAGGCTAGACTCAACCTGTAAAATATGAATTTGAATCCAGATTTTGAATGCTAGAAAATGCCACATTCCTGTCTCTCTTAATACAAATTCTATTAGTTTGGGGCTCTTCAAGGGAAAAAATACTACTCATTGGGGAAAAGTATCAGAATCTGGTCCAAGTGGTCATGCTTCAGAATTTGATCCAGCGTGTTGGGAAAATTGGTACCATGCAAAATGCAGTGCAAGGTTTAAATATGCCAGAGGTTTGAGAGGTTTAGTGTAATGTTTGGGGTTTGAATCTAACCCTATGGGTCCATTAGTAAATGGTTTTACTTTTCAGTTTCAGGACCATCTGTGTTGTGGTGAATGGTAGGTGAGTGTTAAAAATAACCTGTATTAATCTAAAGTTCAAAGCCTGAAATCCGCAAGTAGGGGAGAGCAAAGATGTCATTTTCTCCATGGTAACATGGATGTGTATGCACCTTTTCATCTGTGAAAGAGAGAATGGCTTTAAATGCTTTGGAGAGTCCTCCCTACTTTGGGAACATTCGGGCTTTCTTTGTGGAACAGTGCACATAGATCAGTTGATACAACAGTCTTCCACCATTTTCATTGTTAACCCTTCATAACTTCAATTCATGTTGAGGGTGTAGAAGCATCTCCCTCTGAGTCACTCGACACTTTTTTCCCAGCTGGTAGCTTATGTAGCTGAATGCTCCAAAAGTAAATAAAATTTCTCTAGCTAGCTGACCTTTCCCTGAGCGAGATCACAGGAGGGGCCATGCTGTTACTCTGCATCCTGAAGCTCAGTGAAATATCCTTTTATCGTATGGTGAGGACACATCATCAACACTTCATCTTATTTTGCAAATAATTCCACCTCTTATGTGCAGCTTTCTCTGAAACTGAAGAAATTGTTGATGTGCAACTTGGCAGTTTTCACGATGGAAAGCAATAAAGACTTATTGCCAAACTTGGATGCAAAGTTTGTGTTTTATATACTGTATAGTGAAACAAACATACAGTTCTTTAAGTGTTCTGTTTTCTTTTGTTCTGTAAGGTCTTGAACCACAGTACTACATGCTAAAGAACCCCAACCGTTTGTGTGCGAGATGTGTTTGTTACAAATTTATTTATATTGAGTAAATGTGATGGTGCTTTTGCAGTCCCTTGTAGTTAATTCATTTTTCTGTAAACCAAAGCATCTGTAAATATAGCCACTCACCTACATCAGACAGCCTGGCAACAGCAACATGATCTTCCATTTGGAGTACCTGATGGCTTTTTTGCTCAAATACCCCTGCAGTCTACTGGAATGTAAGCTTGGCTGGTATTCATGCTCATTCCTGGCAGAGGAGATGCTATCTCAAGAGCTTTGTTTCTAGTAGCATTAGTTGGCAATTCGACCTTGTAGTCTCCTGCCTGAGGCTCAGGCTCCCTTCCATTATGCCCCACCTTCTTGAAAATGCCTTCTTGAAAATCCTGCTTTTGCTACTGTTGAATCCTTATTCTGAATGAGAGTGGGTGAAGCGAGTGGCGGATGGGAAGCCTGTGCTCCTAGAGTCAGGGGTCCTGAGACTAAACATCCCAGCAGCACGGTCGGCTGATGACAAGAGGCCTGGCATGGACAGGCCTGCCTTGGACAGGCCTGCCTTGGATTATTCCTCGTTTATGCCAAATCTGTTCCAAGAGATGGCTGGCTCCCTCACCACAATCTGGGAGGCAGCTACTTCTTGGAAAGTCATTTCAATAAAGCCACTATCATCTCTTTTGAGGGGAATATTCCAGCTCACTGGCTTTTTGATTTGAGAATTCAGCTGTTACTTCTGGATTCTCTGCCTTCAAAGAGCTATGGGAGACATATAGAGACAAAAAGAGGGCATTCATATTCTTCAGCTATAAGCCTTTTAATAAACCACCATCACAAGCTTTCATATTATTTTACTGGTTTTGTCCTATTTTCTGCTTCTTATGTATGTAGCTAAGAGCCAAAGCCCCAGAAAAAATAGTTCACTTATATCTAATCTGATCCTCCCATGTGCTGAGCACTTATTAACTTACAGGCATTTTTACAATATCACCAAAAGAGATTAATGTAGGGATATTTGTCTGAGGTGCCTAAGGTCCCAGTATTGAAGACATTACAGGTGAACCAGGTAGTAGCTCTTTCGCTTAAGCTTACCTGACACTTCCCATTGTAACTTTTTTCAGACCTTTTACCAAACTTCAAGTGTTGGGGTTGCAATTTTTCTGTTCTACATACCCTAAGTTGATTATAATTTTTTGGGAAGGATGGAAACATTTCATATAAAATTATTTAGCCATTTTTCAGAATGAGGCTGGCTATAAAAGTTTATTTTTTTTCCATGTCGAACAGCTTACATTCAGTTTATGTAAGAAATTCCATCCATCCATGCATCCATAGCAGGGACACTGTATTCAATGGGGAAGATCTTTCCTGTGGCTAGGTGCACTTTTACAATTTGCTGTAACAAAGAGTCATATTTGGCCAACTTATAAGCCCCTAAATATTTTGTATTTCTGATCTGGGCTGTTCTGGAGTGTGAAAGGAGATGCAGACCTGAATTTTTTGTGTAAAATGTTCTGTGACATTACTTTGCTTTTTCTATGGTTGGGGGAGGTAAAGTGTTTTTTCTTCCTCCTGGAAACTCTAGGCCTCCAATGTCCAGAAGATAAGGTAGGCGAGTACTAGAGGAGAAAGTGGAATATGGAGACATCCATTTTTTTAACTTGCATCAGGATCAATATTTAAAATCAGTGTTTGAATATGTAAGGGATGTAATATTTGAAAATATGGTGTCATTTAATATTTACTGATTTAAAATACGAAGGATTTTACTGCTTTTCAAGGATGGAATATACTGCACTGAATTAGTGGTAGATCTGAAAAAATAAAAAGAAAGATGGTATTTTGATGAATTACAGTTTATCAGATACCTGGGAAGAAGATGTCCAGGAGACCCAACATTGACTGACCACTTAGAAAAAATGACTGTAGCTCAATGTTTTTAGGGCTATCTGGGGATAAAGGAAAAGGGAAGAGTAGAGGTCATTAAATGTCTTCTTTACAGTATAGTTGGTTCGCTTGCAAATATGAGCAAAACCCGGGGTTGCATCAGGCTTGCCTTTGCCCCATCTGCCCCCTCACCAAAGAGGAATTTGTTGCATTATATGGAGGCACTTCTTTTTGGGCATTGTAGCCAAAAGCAGATTTCTGTGTGAATACATCATCTCTTACTGCTCCTTCTTCTGCTTTTCATCTCCACTGGCAATGACATTTCCAAAAGAAAGCTCAATGCCTTTTAGCTTCCACAGGTAGAACTGCTTCTTCATTGTGAGACAAGGCCCTGTCAGAGTCCATGAGCTGCTCCTTCCATTGTTGCCTGCCACCTTCCATGTGCAAAATGCCAGAGTTCACACACAGCCATCCAGCTGAAATCTGCTTAATGACTCAATCAGTTCGTGAACATTGCTGGCCTAGTCGTAAAGGCTGTCTTTGCAAATGTGCTGTATGTATTTGTTTACTTGGCACAATGCAGGGCCACGAAGAGACACCCAAAGTGGTTTCCAGTGGCGCTAATTGGGCCAGGTGGAGCTTTGCAGTAATGCAGCCATACTGCCCCTGCTACCACGCTGGCTCTCTTAAATTTAGTTTGGTAGCTCTGCAGGGCATTGCTTTGTGCAGTACAGCTCCAGCTAATCCAGTGGCTGGATTAGCAAGAAAGGGACCTTTAAAAGACTCATGACATCCTGCAGGTGGTGGGGAGTGTGTGAGGTACCTTCTTCTGTCAGAAAAGTTCACTTCTCTCCTGGCAGACTCAACGTGGGAGAGAAGAGTGGAAATGCAGCCTGCCAAAGTCCTGTGCGGAGAGAAGCAGCTTTTGTTTCTGCTGAGCTCTCCAGGAGAGGTTGTCCGATAAAGTCATTGAGGCAGGGAGATGGAGGTTTCCCTGAGGAGCTGTGTGGGCTATCAGTATATCTACTGGCCACCCACGGCATGTCCTCCTCCTCCTTGGCTAGCATTAGTTGCTTTGCAGATTGTTGATTGCCAATCTTCTGTTAGACTCCTGGTGGC
Source organism: Eurystomus gularis (assembly GCA_013400335.1). NCBI lineage: Eukaryota > Metazoa > Chordata > Aves > Coraciiformes > Coraciidae > Eurystomus > Eurystomus gularis. The sequence goes on along the minus strand of VZZY01020126.1, from coordinate 53,301 downwards.
TGCAAGACTGGGGTTCATGGAAATGGAGAGCAACCTAAGTGGGATTTCAGCACATTATGTGCAAGGCCGCTCGTTAACACAGACAGATGTTGCAATGGGGAGGGCTGGAAGATAATCTGCCTATTAATCTCCTGCACACTCTCTCTGTGCTGAGGGCTGAGACAACTAGTAGACAAGATCCCCATTTCATATGGGGATTACTCTCTTTTATTATGGGAAACAGTCAGTTTTCTGGCAATCAAAGGCAGCCTGACATTTTCACTTCCTCTTTTACTGCTTTATTTGCAAGAAGAGATCATTCTGGCTTTCAGAGCTGAAGGCTACGGCATCAAAGCAAGTGAGTTGCACTCTCCCCAATTATGCAGCCTAACAGTTAAAAGTGAGTTATAGCTTTTTTAAATAAAACAGATGCTGCTATAATATAAGGTTGAAAACAGAAGCTGATTTAGATGCATGCTTCCTCAGATAACAAACTGCTTCTCCATAGAGGTCTGTCTCTGGTACCTGAAGCTGCAACTCTCAGAAATTACTGGCATTGGAAAGTTGGGGAGGTAAAAGTAATGCTTCTCCTGGACCCTATATTCACAAATGGTACTTTCAGTACATTTTAGCTTTTTTATTTCAATGTTTTTAACACTGATTTGTTCATCACATTTTGTGTGTCTTAAACTGTTACCCCTTCCTTTAATTCCACATGCATTGCTCCCCTGATAATACAAAAATGCAAAAGTCACTGCTGTCCTATATAGCAAAGTGTTAACTGAGTGTTAATGAGCTGCCACATCAGCTCCAAGCCATCTCTGTAAGCCAGCCCAGTAAAACAGAATTTAAAGGCTATCAAGTCCATTTCATGGCTGAGAGTCCTGACCATGTTTTGCAGCGTGGTAGATGTCCTTATTATCTAGGTGCCAGTTAAGTGTGGCCAGCTTAATGTGTGCGTGAGAGAAGTTGCTTTTCTGTGTCTGGAGCGATTATTTTACTGTTCACACCTCTGCTAGGCACTGCTCACATCTGCAAACTGAAGAATAGTAAAAGCTTCAAGTTCAAGAGGAGATAACAGCAACAGCAGAGACCACTGGGTGCTTGATATGAAGCAGCTAGAGAACATAAGGAGAGCATGGCTGGCATGTGATGGTGGCTAATGGCCTTCAAAGACATCTAAAAAACTCTTTTAGCTCAGTGTGGTAGAAACACACTTCAACTAAAAGTGAGCCATGGAAATTCTGGAAATTATGATATTGAAATTAAAAAGAAGCCCCATTTACAAGCGGTGCTCCCTCCACGTTGTCCTATTGACTGCCACATTCACAACACAGCCATTCCGCAAAGCACTATTGAAGGCAACCATATCTATAATCTTGTATCTTTTCACCTTTTTAATCAAATTGGGAAATACGGTGTTATTAACTTCACCAGATAGTAGAAAAATAATGTAAGGAAAGGCAGCAAAAGAAAGGAGAGCCAAACAAGCTGCTGTCCTTGGCAGCAGGAATTAAGTAGTCATTGGGGAGGTCCTCCTCCCCCTCTACTCTGCCCTAGTGAGACCTCACCTGGAGTACTGTGTTCAGTTCTGGGCTCCCCAGTTCAAGAGGGACAGAGATCTACTTGAGAGAGTCCAACAGAGGGCTACGAGGACGATTAGTGGACTGGAACACCTGCCTTATGAGGAAAGGTTGAGAGACCTGGGGCTCTTTAGTCTGGAGAAGAGAAGACTGAGAGGGGATCTAATTAATGTGTATAAATATATGAGGGCTGGGTGTCATGAAGAAAGGGGCAACCTCTTCTCACTTTTGCCCTGCAATAGGACAAGGGGCAATGGATACAAGCTAGAGCACAGGAAGTTCCACCTCAACATGAGGAGGAACTTCTTTACCGTGAGGGTTACAGAGCACTGAAACGGGCTCCCCAGGGAGGTTGTGGAGTCTCCTTCTCTAGAGACTTTCAAGACCTGTCTGGATGCGTTCCTGTGTAACCTGCCCTAGATTCTATGGTCCTGCTTGGCAGGGGGGTTGGACTTGATGATCTCCAGAGGTCCCTTCCAACTCCTAACATTTTATGATTCTATGATTGAGCAGTACCTCCTCTTCCCCTTTCTGGACAGTGTTCATATAACACAGTGATAAGCACTTTTGAAGAACCTATGTAGGTTAAAATTCTCTCTTTCACTGCATGAGTTAGAAAAAATGAAGAAGTTGTCTCTTTGGACTCTTCCCTTTGGGGAAGATTAGCCAAAATACAGACACTTGGTGAATTTGATGTACAGAGCTGTCAAATCTCAGTTTTGTTGTGGCCATCAGGTGGGCATCACTCATAAGCACATCATTGCATTGGGTGGACTGTGGGTACATGGTGGTGCAAACATAATCTACTTTCACCCATACCCATGCTAGTAGAGGCAGATCAGGTGAAGATGCATGAGTCAGCTGTATCTGCACCAGCTTGTGTCCAGAAGCTGTACTGTCTTGCTGAGAAGTGAAGAGTGTTTGCTTGAGCTCTCTGCCATGAAAATAGAACTGTACTGGTTCTCTATCTTAGGATAGAGTACACCATAGATACATCAAAACATCTCAGGCCTTTGGCATCTTAGAGATTGCTGTCCTATGCTCTGTTGCGTTGTGTGAATATGACTATTCAAGTACCAGGGGGAGCTGAAGGAATGTGTATTTGGAAAATAAGTTGGATGGATCAGGAGCCGAGCTGTATCACGTGTGAGCTGACTTCTCCAAGCACTCTGAGTAAGCAGACGTGGGATGTCTACCAAGGCTCCATGACTCTGTAAATAGCCTTTCTGGCTCTATACCTAATTTAGTTCTGGAGGTAGTGTTGTTTTCTTAGTTCACTTTAGATAGCCAGCAGACAACTTGTCACTTAATATGCCTTTGATGCTACATTGCTAGTGATAATACTTTTGTACAGTTTTACCTCTCTTCAGTGAAATAGTTAAGCACACATGTAAATAACATTGAATATTTAAACTGACACGTGAAGCAGAGTATTTATTTAGACCTTGTTATAAAGCTTTGTTTTTTTCTGTTTCTTGCTGCATATCTAGCAAGATAACAATCTAGTTTCAAACACTTTGAGTACACTTCCATGGAAGGGAGCTTTGAAAGAGGAGTTGCAGAATCTGAGATGTAAAACCCTAGATAAATACAATTGCTGAAATTCATCTTTTCCATTGGGAATAGGTAGGGTGCTTTACCCTTTTGGGTTGAGAAAACAACACCTCATTATGAAGTCTTCCCAGAAAATGAAGTGTTAATCTTTTCCTCTTCTAAGGAAAAAATAATTCCACCCTGAAGAACCAGTTTTTTAATTCTGTGTCTATCAGAGATTTCCTACAGAAAACAAGGATCGAAGATTTCTCGTACACACAGTGGAGAAACTGGTATCATCTGGATGACAGTAAATTAAATATATTTATCTGCCTTTCAGCCCTTTGGGCTATGATTTTTCCTTACCATCAAACTATAATTCTCAAATGGTTTAGGAATATAAAATAGTTAAGAGTGTGATTCAGGAAAATATTTAAGTACCTGTATGTGTTTTAGTGAAAGCAGCTGATTTCAAGGATAAGCTTTTCTGAATAGGGATAGATTTATACCTGTGCTTGGACACAGTTCTGAATTAGGGCCTCAGGCTCATTTACACAGGACATTCAACTTAATTAGTCCAAATTCACTTAAAGTATAAATTGAAAATGGATTAAGCTTTATACAAAGCTGAATTAAGACTGCTTTAATTTTGAAAAGTCTTTACAGGGTTAAATGCACTTTAACTAATCTGCTTTAAATTAAGCCTTTAGTTAATTTGGACTAATTTTCCTGAATATCTTTGTGAAGACCAACTCAGAATTAGGATCCAGTCCTGCAAATAGTCACAGAAATACTTCAAATTAAAGGAATTATCCCCATGCTTAAAGTTAAGGATGTGTGTAATGCTGGGTATGCAGTAAGATCAACACATGCTGTCAGAGCCATGCACATCTCTGAAGCATGCAGTGACTTGCAACCCACTCACATGTTTTATTATTAATGAGTTTCCACCATGATTAATCAGTTTGTCTACTATCAGCAAAGAATATGTAGTCAGATTGCTTGCTTTCTTTGCTGTTTGAACACATGTACAAGTACTTGGAGGACACAGCCCATTTGGTATAATCTCCAGCCTCATTCAGACTGGACCTGGAAAGCTATACTAGAACATTTGCTGTATGTTAATTTTGTATTTCCTTCTGATGTTTGTGATAGTAGAACATTTCATTTCCACATCCTTACTAGTGATGAATTTATTTAAAGTAATTTTAAAAACCCCAACCTGTGCCCATGCTCTTGATATGACTGATGGATTTTTGGCCTGTTTAATTAGTTGGATGGAAAGGATGAGGTTTACTTCCATTCAAATCACATAGTGAAATGCAAAGTGTTTCTATTGAAAATGTCCTGATAGGATTCCTGTGAACAGTTCTTGCTCCACAGTTAGCCAGTGAGGAGCTGACATCAAAGAATTTGCTGCTGGTTAGTTTTGCTTTGACCATTAACATGATGTTTTCATCTTTAGTCTTAAAAGGGATGTAAGTTCTGCAGTCAGGTGTCCTAGGTAAATAATTATTTCCTAATTCCAACAAGTGACATAGGAGTCCAGTAAATTAATTTGTTTGCTGGAGTAGAGGGAAGCTTCCCTTTCCTTCCTTCAGGAACAGCAGAGAGGATGAGGATTCTCTCTGTGCCCCTCTGAAGAGCCACGTGCCTTGAAAAGGGAGAATGTGTACCTGTTCTCAGCAATGCATCTCCCTGACTTTTAGACTTGGGCTCGTCAGCGTTCTCCACATGTTCCTCATGTATGCTGGGAAAGCGGGAAGCTCATAACCATCTTTAGAAAATCATCTCACCAGCTCTCCAGGTGGCAGAGAGCTTCTGCACTAACCTCAAGGCAAGAAAGTTTGATATCTCATGCTTTCAGCTGCTCCTGCTCTTTGCGGCAAAGTGGACTCCAGCTCTGACTCCTTTACTCCCACTTGCTTGAGGCCAGACAGCCTTGCAGTGCATGTGCTGCAGCTGAGTTGGTGCCCACAAAGGGAGGTGGAGAGAGAGCTGTGGGAGGGCAGGGAGAGAGCCCCAGTGCCTCCTAGCAGTGAGCTCCAGGAGGGCAGGGGACTGTGACAGGCTAGGAAAGGTGCATGCTTCATGGCATCTGGACTCACTGAGCATATCTGTGCTGCCTCCTTAAAGGGACCCTGTGCAGGCTTACGTGGTCAGGTTTACCTGTTGGCACTGAGGGTGAATCTGGAAGCAGAGCCTCTGGTGGTGTGGGAAGGTTGCCCTGCAGCAGTGTATCTCCAGGTGTTGGAGGCCTGTTACCCCCATGGACACACCCAAACAGGCTGCCTTTGGGCTGCCCACAATGCTCTACACATCTTCTGTGGTTTGCCTGTGAAGCAGCTGCACAAAGCGAGAGCTAGAAGCGGGGAGAGCAGTTGAGGGCAGCCACCAATGGCTACAGTTTCCAGGGAAGGGAGTGGGGCAGGTCAGGCCTTGCAGGCTGATGGTTTTCTACAGGTTCTGACTGTGATGCTGTCTCAGTTTGCATTCAGTCATTTGGATTTTAGGTCATCCTCACAATGGAAAGGCTAGAAGCACAGTTAGAAACTAAATAGAGATGCCAGAGCACAGTTGCATAGGAACGATTTTCACAGCTATGGGACTGCAGATTATAAAATAAATATTAATAATAATAATAATAAATTTATGAATATAAAAAACACTCATTATAGTGAAATTGTAGCTAGTTGTAGTCTCTGTTAAGCTGTCTGGAGTATTTAAAGTCCTGTTCTGGCTGAAAAACATAGTGCAACATTGGCTGTCCAACACTTGATGCTCTTGATATGCTGAATGGGAGGGACTCTTGCTGGTGGCTGCTGTTACTTTTCTGTGTTTGGGTAGTTCTTTGCTCTTCTGCCTGCAGTTTTAGTGAGCTCAATGCACTGTAGACAATATGGAGGTCATATGCAGAGTAATCCGCACAGGACAGCCAGGAGCAAAGGGGAACAGAAAAAAGCAAAAGTCATTACCATCTCTTCAAGGTAAAAGACAGAAGGATCTGTGGTGCCTTACTGTCTAGTAAGAGACGAGATTTGGCTCTTGATCTTCATTGTGTGGCTGCCAATGCTGCACCAACTATAACAGAGAAGATCTTGCCTTCACTCCTGCAATGAAGAGGCTCAGATTTTTCTCTCTGTCATGAGGAAGGAATGAGGAGAGCAAAAGGCAGTTTGCTGCAGCATGTCTCATGTGTGGCCTAACTATTGAAAACCAGCATCACTGGCACCTGCTTTTGTGACTGGTGTCAAGATTTAGGGTCAGTCCGCTTGACCTATAACAGACACTCTCTGTTATCCCCTCTTCCCCCAAAAAAGGGGAAGAGAAAGGGAATAAGGGAGAGAGACTTAGGGATCTCTGTTGGCCCCCTCCCCAAGGGGAGAGAAAGGGAGTGAGAGAGAGACCTATGGATTGGAAAAGAAAACTGAAACAGCTTTAATGAAGCTAATAATAATAAAATGGAATACACAGAAATATATACAAAACCAGTGTGGAACCCAACCCCACCTGATGGTGATTACCTCACCATCACCAGTGATGCTGTGGAGTGGGTACTGGGGAAGCCCCAGACTGGGTTCAGCACAGACAGGAACTGGATTCAGGAGATAGATTCTGAAACTGGATTCAGGAACACATGAATCAGGATCGAAGGTGGATTGGTCAAAGTCCTCTTCAGATGCCGGCCATTGAGGAAGGAGCTGGAGAGTGAGACCCTTGTGATCTCTCAGCTTTATACTGAATATGATGTGTATGGGATGGAATTCCTCATTGGTCAGTTGTTTAGGGTCACTTGTCCTTGCTGCTTCTCCCCACATGTGTGGCCTTTCACTGTCTTCACCCCCTGATGTGGTACACAAGATGTAGCAGTGACCTTGGTCTGCACACACCAATCCCTGGTAGTAACTCTAAACATGAAGCATCATCACTGCTAGAAGCAGCCACTGTCTGTGAAAACCTGCTGTTAACTTCAGAGAGTGCAGTCACTTAGAAGAGACTGAGCTAAAAAGTAAAATCACGGAACATAATTAATTCAGTTCTAACTTGAACCAGGACAACTGGTTACAACTGCAGAGGCAAACAACCCCAACTATTACTTTTAATACCTGACAGATCACAGACCTACCCAAATTTGCACAAGTTTCATAATAATTTTATAGGCAGATCTTGGCAGGGAAGGTATTATTGGATGTTTCAGTTTATGTTTTCTCGACAAAAATATTTTTATATTTGTATATATAGTTATGGTGCTGACTGATAAACACCACACATTGTTTCAAAGTGAAGCTTCTCAGAGTATGTAACAAAATCTGAAACTCTTCTTTGAGAGTCTGTATTGATAAGCCACTTCGTGCGGAAAAAAATATGGAGTGATATCCCACTTATAGGTGATAGGAAGGAGATTATAATGTTTCTGTATTTCTAGAGCCTATCAAATTCCCACCCCACAACCTTGTAGGCCATATGTATTTAACTTGGCTTACTTAAATGGAATTACACAGGGCTACAATTTGCTACTTTACTTCCTTTTAAAAGCCTGAAATGCTCACACTTTTTTTTTTTTTCTCTCTCTCTAAGTGAGAAACAGTTTTACTCTTGTGGATTTTGAAGACCTTTTATGAAATTGATGATATAGGAGAAAAGATTATTGTTATAAAGCCAGAGTCCCTTGTGTTGCTCTGGTTTTGATTAGTCTGTGTGCTTTGAGACAGACTTCATGGTGAGTGACTGGCTTAAATGCTACTTAGTTTTTAATATTTCATTTGTTGCCTTTAGAGAAAGTGAGACGTCCGTAGGAACTACCATTAACATCCTTTACTGTGTTCCCAAAGGTTGCTTTCTATAAGACAGATTATTGATTGTGACTCTTTGAAGGAGAATTGGCCAAAAATAATCCTTCTTGGTAGGATTTCTTCTTGGGATAGGGCCTGAGAGGGGGCAGTTTAACAAAAATAGCAAACACAGTTACAAACAAAACAGAATTTATTTCAATATCATGAAGGAATTTCATGGATTTTGCTGGCTCTAATAATGTATCACCTTGCTGTGCAAAGTCTGCTTCCCACCACAGGGCAGTAGAGGAAAAGCTGCTTTTTTCATACCAGGAGCCTTTTACATCAGCAAACAGACAATATTACTTTCCTTAAGAATTAGTGCTTTAGTGGGTTGATGCAGGAAAGAGTGAAATTAGAGTTCTGTGTCTAAGGACAAAGTCTACTTTCATAAATCACAAATTGTGGTAGATTGGCAGAATTGGCCTATGAAGCAGAGGCACAACATTCAGAGCATTACATTCATTTTTGTATGCCACTATGTGTCTGCACTGGAGATTGTCTTCAGGGGTCTGTTTGATGTAGACAGAGTTCTTCCTTTCAAAAAACACACTAAAAATAGTGGCAAGTACAAGAGGATTTTTTTCTTCGAAGGACACAGCAGACTGCCAGAATGGTGAACAAAGCCAAATCTCTTGAGACAAAAGGAGACATGGCTTCCTAATTTCTTGACATGATGCTCGTTTCCAAAACAGCAAAATCAGGAGACACTGCAGAATTAAAACTCTGACCTCTGGGTCCAAGAGGCAGCTGGTCCTGGGCTCGGTTAGCACCATTATAATGATTTCCCTAGGCTTATAAATATTACCTCAGATTTTAACCTCTTTCCTTCTACCCTTTTCAAATATCTGAAATAGATAGTACAGGAAAAGTGCTGCAAGTCACAAGCTATTTTGAGAATTTTGTGACACCCACAGTGAGGAAGAGAGGAGGAAATCCAGGCAAATGTGGAGGTGTGGTTTCCTCAAGTTCAGTTTATGTAGATTCTGTGAGAATTAAACACTTCTGTGAAGAGAAGAACTAACAACTCAAAATATCAGTCCCAAGCCCTGGACAGGGTTTGGTCTCTGCATTTGACTCCACAGTCCTGTATATAGGTGAACTTGGGCACCACTAGAGTTGTGCTGCAAGAACCACTGTTATCCCAGAGCAGATCACAAAAAGGTGGTAGTGAGAGTGGCAAGTCATTGATTATAGGCTCTGAGCTTCAGAGTTTGCAAGGATTATCCTCCCAGTGCAAAAGACTCTGAGTGAAAAGCCGTGTGGGAACCATGTGGATTCCTCACATTGTCCTTCCTGTGCAAGGATCAGTTTCCAGGAGTTCCCTAAGCAGTACGAATTCAGAGAGCTTGAGAGATAAGATGTGTGGCATCTTGCTCACAAGCCAGTATTTATTACTGGGACTGTGTACCATTAACTTCATTTATTGCACTCCTACTTATTGCAGGCTCAGCTAAAGCAGGTTTTTAAATTAAAAAACATTTTTCTGGGCATGTGTGTTTTAGGTAAGAAACTGTCCAGTGAACATTGCTGAGTAGTTACCATAAAAATGAGTCATTCCCACAGATCTATTAACTGCAGAGATTTCCAAACTGAGGCCTGCAGACAGGTTTTTTAAGGTGAATGTTTTCCTCTTATTTGCATTGAGTTTGGTTAATGTTTACTGTCTTTACATCTGAGCACAACATGGGGAAGCAGATGCTGGGCACATATCCAAGGTCTTTGTATTTCAGGTACACCAAAGAGAAAAATAGTCATTACTGTTAAAAAGTACAGCTCACTTCTAGCAAAGGCTTCAGCATGCCATTGTGTCTCTGTTCTTACTTAGGAAGTACTTGCTTCACCTGCCCTCACATCATTTGTTTTTGAGTTGTTTCATGAAATCTTGGATCTTATTTCTTTCTGATTCTTTGCTATTTCCCCCCACTCGTTCCTTCAATAACTCACAGTGCTTTCTCTCCAAGGTCAATTTGTTTATTTTGGATTAATAACATTCAGCTATTCTGTTCCCAAAGCTCTGTCCCATTTAACCTTTCTTCTCCCCATGATAACTTCCTTCTTTTCGGCTTTAAATTGCTCCCTGAATCTTGTGGAAAAGTTTGTTGCAAAGAGAAAAAAGAATAGTTTGTTCACCAGATCTGGGTTTGGGTAGGCAGGATGGAAGGGTTTTAAATTGTAGCAACAGAGACTTCCTCCCAGCCTCATGCTAAGAGGTCAGAACAGCAAAAATTGCAGTAGATTGCTTAGAGAGGTAGGTCTTAAAGAGAATAAACAAACACATCAGAAATGTTTTGCCTCCTGGTCCAAGTATAGACCTCTTGCGGTCTTTTCCTGAGCCTCATTTTCTGTAAATCCATAATTCATCCAGAAATTATTCTCAACTTCTTCTCATCTGCTGCAACTTCTTTTTCCCTAGCTTTTCCCCAATAGCCTGTTTGACTGTTCAGTGTATGTTGGTAGCATAGTGACTGAATTGTCATATGGATTTATTATTAGAAATCCTTGTACAGCGCTAATACTTCAGATACAAAGCATTTATATCTGGAAATAGTAGATCTTCGATTGATCAAGACAATGAGAAGATATGTTGCAGAAAGAAGACAGTCTTTCTTCTTTTTCTGTTCTATTTTTTGGCTGCTTTTTAAAAATAAAATATTTGAGACTTTCCATCACTGGCAATAAAATTCTAATCTACTTGTCTGTTAAAAATGTATTTTAAAAAGACCAAATTAACAAAGTCCTTTTTTACCTTCCACTGACAGAACCAATCACTTTACATACCCTTTTACTGAAAGCAAATTATTGCTTCAAAATTTCTCATATTCTGGAGTCTTCCCCTAAAGCTACTTTAGAGTGTTTATAATGAAAATAATACTAGAATTACACTGAAGTATCAGAGGAAGATGTAGTGATTATTTTATATGCATATGTGCAAGTTTTAAATTGTACATTATATGACAGTATTGTACGACAATATGGCATGATGATATATAATATTGTATAATAATTTTTAAATGTGTTGTATTTTGCTATGTTGTTTTACTGCAGTTACAGAAGATTTGTGTAAAGATGATAATACCTATTTGATCCTTGGATTTTCATCCTCTTTGTGCATCTTCTGTTGTACAAACTTTGCTTGTCCCTGTTCTCACTTACAGATGCTATTGAATATAATCCTTACTGCACTGAAAATAAGAATTTTTGCTAGGTTTGATTCAGGTGTTTAAAATCTGTTTTTATTTGGATTCAGGATGAGGACTGAACTGCAATTAATACTTCAGTGAGACAGAATGTCCTAAAATACTTCATTTTGAAGTGTTTTATTTCAAAAAGTTCTCTCCGAAAGTTTTTATATTCTTGGTCTGAAATGCTTGGTTTGCACTTGCTGAAGGAAGAGGATCTGTTCACTTAGTTCACTGCAACATAAATCTCAGTCTGTCTGGCGAGCTGTGGTGACCCATGCGACATGTATCAGATGCTCAAATTCTCTGTTAACTGCTTGGCTCTTGGCAGGACAGTCTGTACCTCCTCACCATGCCTCAGCCTCTGATGCAGTGCAAAATCAACATCAGATCTCACGTTACCTTGTGGAAGGTGTAGTCTGGCCAACCTGTTACAGTTTGATGTGTGGTGGCTCAGCTGTATCAGGGAACCATTCTGGGTTAAAAATTATTAAGTTTTTGTTGTATTAGTTATTTTAAACTCATATCTGTTCTTCAGTGTGGTTCACAACATGGCCCCATGAGCAGCTGTTGTAGCACGGTGTAGGAGCAAGCAGCAAGCTATGGGGGCTGCCTGCCTTGGCACTGAGGCTGAAGGAAATGGTCATCAAACTATGGCAAGGGTTTCCTTTTCTCCTTGACTTTGCTGCCAGCCATGAGACAACTGGGTGAAATGGTGAGTTAATGGCCAGTCTGCTGCTAAGCTTATGCCTAAAACCATGACCAGATGCCAAGAATAAGACCTGATGCTGCACTGGCAGGGTAAGTTCCCAGCATGTTGTTTGTATACTATGTAGAGGGATGGAGGGAGGCTAAACTGAACTTGAACAAAGGCTAGAGTAAGTTCTAAAAGATGACAAAAAATAAATAATTTACAACTACTGTGTCATGCCTAATCCCATCCTCTGTCTTGACTGGACCTAGGAGCTAACAGAGGTGGTGGTAGTGATCTTTGTTTAATCGCATTTTTTCATTTTTGACACCTTGCAAGACATACTCCCTCTCACCAAGTAAGAGCGTGTGCTGTGCGAGGCACAGAAAAGCATACATGTACATATAGGACCAGCAAGCTTCCTGATCCTGTGGTAGATATGATGAGATCAGTGTTTCCTTGAGGTCTGTGTAGGGAGCTAAGTGCACGAGAACAATGCAAGCTGTCTCTAAACTGTTTGCAGAGGATGGTATTTCTCTCATCCTGCTTTCCTTTTGCTTCTCAGTGTTGGCCAACACCTGTGAAACCAAGGTGATCATTCTACATGAACAGAAGGAAGTGGAGATAGAGGCTATGCAACTAGTCCTTACCTATATTCTTCCTGAAGGGTGGGAAGCAGAGAAAAGAAAGACCTTCCCAGAGGATCAGCAATAAAGTATTGCCTTAGAAAAGCCAACTCTTTGAAGTCTGGGAGTTTAGCAAATATTTGGTTTTGTACCTTGAGGCCAGCAATGTTTCAAATGCTCTTCTTACCCTGAGGCCAAAGAAGCTTGTGCTTTGATTTAAGCATTCATTCTGGTCTGTATTTAAGCCACCACAAAGTAAACTATCACACAAGTAGGCTTTCAAAAATACTCACTGTGCCTCCACCCTCTGGCTTCTATTTTATCACAAGTAATGAAGGACTGAAATTTAATAACAGATAAACTGTAGAGCTGGCCCAGAGGGTTAGCACTGCCACCTTGCCTCTGAGTGTCTGGTAAAGGACTTCTACTCAGCATATTTCTCTAAGGCCTGGAAAAGCTGCTTCTCTGTGCAGAAGTCAAGAAGCAGCATAAATAAGCTGCGTAGAGAGCCTTCTTCAGAGCTTCATAGCCAAGGCAGATGGCTATAAAGAGGCATAGAATCACAGAATGTAGGGTTTGGAAGGGACCTCTGGAGCTCATCTAGTCCAACCCCCCTGCTAAAGCAGGTTCACCTAGAGCAGGTTGCTCAGGACCATGTTCAGTCAGGTTTTGAATATCTCCACAGAAGGAGACTCCACAACCTATCTGGGCAGCCTGTTCCAGTGCTCTGTCACCCTCAGGTTAAAGAAGTTTCTCCTGATGTTAAAGTGGAACTTCCTGTGTTCCAGATGGTGCCCGTTGCCCCTCATCCTATCACTGAACACCACTGAAGAGTCTAGCCCCATCCTCTTGATGCCTGCTGAAGTGCTGGGGCCTGAGCAATGGGCCCTGAATTAAAGGTGGCATATGGATGATTCTCACAACCAGACAGTGTGTTTTTGTGACAGAAAGCAGCAGAGGAGTTTTCTCTGCTGGGAAACTAGCTGATTAGCTGTGAGAACAGACACCCAGCTGTCCTGACAAATATATGATTAAAACCAAAATAGATAGAGATATCCCCCTTTTTGGGTTCTTTCCCAGGCTTGGCTGACCTTGGACAGAACCTGATAAAGAGGAAAGATGACAGATGTTCTGCTCGTGAAGTTATTTTTAAGGTTGCCTATGCAACCAGAGTTGTTTATTCAATGGTATAAAAGCTGGACCCCGCTTGCAGTGAACTTCAGCAGCCTCACCTACGAGTGGATGCGCTGCGTAGGATTTTTCAGTTGCCAGGAAAAGGTTCTCCAAGCCTTCGCTGCAACCAGGGCACCCCAGCAACTGCAGGTCTGGATGATGGTGATGTATTTAACAGGGCAATTGGTGATGTGTCTCTCTCTTAATCACTATAGTTACTTCTATGTGGTAATGATGAGGTGCATTACCCTGCTTATTCCTGCTGCTGCTTTAAGCTGAAGTACAGTTTGTCTTTTCTGACTAACCAGATCTTTTTATTTCTGTATCATCTTGAAGTGGACAGTAAAATAAGCCTGAGCCTTTTGGTGCTGTGTTCTTTCTGTTGGTCCTGGCAATTAGCAAAACACCTGCCCTTTAGATATTTATAAACATTGATCAGATCTCAGTCTTCTCTTCTCAGGCTAAACAGCCCCAAGTCTCAGCCTTTCCTTGTAAGAGAGACATTTAATTCCCCTAATCATCTTTGTAGCCCTCTGTTGGACCCTTTCCAGTAGTTCCCTGTCTCTCTTGAACTAAGGAGGGCAGAACTAGACACAACACTCCAGATATGGCCTCACCATGACAGAGTAGAGGGGGAGGACAACTTCCATTCACCTGCTGGCCATACTCTTCTCAGTGCATCCCAGGATACCATTGGCCTTCTTGACCACGAGAGCACACTGCTGGCTCATGGTTAACTTGTTGTTCACAAGGACTCCTAGGTCCTTCTCCACAGAACTGCTTTCCAGCAGGTCAACCCCTAACCTGTACAGGTTCTTGGGGTTATTCCTCCACAGGTGCAGGACTCTGCACTTGTCCTTATTGAACTTCATTAGGTTTCCCTCTGTCCAACTCTCCAGCCTGTCCAGGTCTCACTGAATGGCAGCACAGCCTTCTGGTGTGTCAGCCACTCCTCCCAGGTTTGTGTCATCAGCTAACTTGCCAAGGGTGCACTCTGTCCCTTCATCCAGTTTATTGATGAATATGTTGAAGAAGACTGGATGCAGCACTGACCCTTGGGGAACACCACTAGCTACAGGCCTCCAACAGGACTCTGCACCATTGATCACAACCCTCTGAGCTCTGTCGTTTAGCCAGCTCTCAATCCACCTCACTGCCCACTCATCTAACCCACACTTCCTAGGCTTAGTTGTGAGAATGTTACGGGAGACAGTGTCAAAATGTTGCTGAAGTCGAGGTAGACAACATCCACTGCTCTCCCCTCATCTACCCAGCCAGTCACACCATCATCTGTTGGTCCTGGCAATGGTGTTTTTTTCCATTGGGAAAAGGAAGTCTTTTCCAGCCAGAAGTGAGAAGATTGTTTTCTCATGCACAGTCCATCTTCCTTTCTGAGGAGCTCTGGAGCAATAAATATGGGCTGCAGCCTGGGAGATGCTCTGTGGTTTGTTGACCTTAAAGAAATCTCATTGACTTCAGCCGTGTTGTCAAGTGAGTGCTGTATTTTCAAATTCCCCTGCAAATGTACCTCTGCATTCCTAAGATAGTAGCCTTGTCTAGCAGTTATAACAAGACCCATGAGTCAAAACTGAAGTGGCTTATAGGTCATCTAACACCAGCAACTATGTGACTGAGTCTCTTCCTGTATCACAGCATGCCCATTTGTAAAATGGGTAATATTTAGTTACATCAGTGAAAGATTTTGTAGGACTGATAAAATGTCTGCAAGCAGAGCAGAATCTTTAAAAAGGTTTGCTCTTTTCTTGGTTAAGCTGTATATCAACAATTATTCCATTTCTTTACATATACACACAAAAAAAGCTGTCACTTCTGTACCATAGTTGTCAAAGCTTCAATGTAAAGGCAAGGCTGAAAGATTTTCTCCTTCCATGGCGAATGGAGTAATATGAACATTACTCTATACATGGTATTTGGTCTAGCCACAGTCAGATTTCCATCTAGTTTTGAGAAAAGCAGATTTAGTTTTGTGAGATGGAGCGCTCTCTGGCAGACACCACGTTCCCTAACTGTGATTGGCTGTTTGCTCACAAACTGAACTTCAGGCATCATACACAACTAGGGTTTTTTCAGAAATGATCAGGAGACTATCAGAGGAGGAAAGGGTTGCTTCTTTGGAAGGACTTTGCTCAAAAGTGCCTAAATCTTTCTCTCTCCTTCCCCTGAAATTACTGATTTAACTTTTTAGTTTAAATTAACATTTGACTGGATGTGGTCATTCTTTGCCCTTGTCAAAGCTGGAAAGTTGCACACAAGGAACTATGTCAGTTGCAAGGGGGTGAATTTCCACCACTGTTGTCAGATCTGTAAAAAAGAACATTGCAGATGTAATTATATGTAAATAATAAGTGGCATCGTTGTTCCTTGTCCCTTCAGGGAACACCTCTACCAGAACAAACCACATCTGAATACCAACACAACCATATCTCCAGCGAGGAAAATGTACAGCTTTGCAGGCCTCTCATCTCATATTAACTGGAGGAAACTGGGAAGTGAAGGAAAACATTGTGCCGTGGTGAAGCGTTTTGCCATCACAAGCCTGAGATTAAGCATTACACTGAGTAGGAAAATCACAGCTGGTGTTATATCACTTGAAAGTAAGTGCAGATGAACCCTTATATTATTTTTAAAGTTACTTGTAGTAATACTTTTTTTTAAATCTAAGTGATTACTGGCTCAAGTGAAATGGATACCAGCCATTCTTGAATTGGATTTCAATGTGCCTCTACTGGACTGAAAAGCCAGCGTTTGGCTTCTTTAGATCACTGTGGAAGATTTGTTTGGGAACCCCTGTAAGACATGGTGCTTTTAAAAAACCAGACCCATACAGATGTAGGATGCAGCACCAACCATCCAAAGCATTCAGGCTAAGCACTCAAGCAACTGAATAAACCGAGAAGCTGTTTCTGAATGTATCCACCAGCTGCAGGCGTGCTGCTGTCTGTGTGGATGTAGAGACTGCTGACATAACCAAAAGAGAAGAAAATACTGTTCCTTGGAGTCAGCTCACCAGGAATTGCAGAAAATGGGAAGGCGCAGATTACAGCCCTTTACTTTACCAGTGCCAGTTTCCAGTCAGTATATATATATTCTTTTTGAACTGTCATTTTGCAGATTTCTCTAGCTGTCTGTGCTTGTAGCCATCTTCTTCTTCTGTGGTGTGTGGTTCTGCTTCTCTTCTTTTCTCCTTGCTGTCCTGCAGCAATTCTAATGTGTGCTGGTCCTATGATTTGGTGGTTACATCTGCTGCCTGTGAAACTTTGGGATCACAGGATCTGTCCTATACTGTAAGATGAATTTGGAAGGTAACTGGCTAACAGATTAATTGTTAAACAGTGTTCAAAAGATATACACATTATTTTAGGTCAATGTTAAAATAGTCAAGTACCAATTGCTGTGGCTTTCCTTAGCTTCAGTCACTTATTCTAGTGCAATTCAGAGGCATTACCCAGTCTTCTAATGCTGATAACCCAGAAGTTCTGAATGTAAAGACGTCACTGCAGTCTCAGATACCAGCAAATACTACATTTATAGCATGTGTCTCAGCAGAGTTTCCTTTCTTCCCTACAATTATTTGAAGGCTGTAAGCCAACTCCAACACCCACAGTGAACAGATTTAAGTCATGATTTAAATCACCAAGCAGGAAATCCTGGTTTAAATAATAGATTTTATCTCTCTCTGCAGTTGCAAGATATGCTAGTTATTTTTTGAAAGAAAAGTTAGCTTTCGTGCCTTGGTAACCATTAGAACACCTTGATTTATAACAAAAGATAGTACTCAGTGAGGTCTTTCTTCTTGTTAACCAGAAGTATTTATCTATGCACATTTATTATGATGATAAATTAAGACTCACTTTATCAGATTCTTAATTTTGTCATATTTTTAATTGGAAAATGAAGAATAGTTCATTTCTTTCCAGATTTTTTTCTTGTTTTTATGAATCTATGTTTGAATGAAAACTAGAATTCAATTACAATTTCCCAAAATAGCCTAATATTCTCCTTGTTATTTAAATTAACTAACAAGTAATATCTCATAAGAAAATAAGAAAACAGACATGCTTTTCTAAGTTTCAAAGTAACTAACTGGTTTGTTACTATTAATAATTAAGTTAGTTATCAGTCACTGAAGTAAGTCATAGCCAAGAAATTGCAGAACTTATTGTACCCTTTTTTATTCACATTGGAGAAGGAAAACCAAGTCCTCTCCCTTTTTTTTTTTAACTTCTGTATGGTTTCTCAACTTGAAATGAACTTGTTGAGTAGAACTAACTGAATAAAATGAAGGGATTAAATATTCTGTATGTGCAAAGAGTCTACCACTTCCAAATCTGGTTTTCTACTTCAGCAAATGCTTGTCCCAGGGAACTAACCTAGTTCACCTGATTAGAACTTCAGCAGTAACAATATGTTGCTGAGTGTTGTTTTAATAATGATCATAGAATCATTAAGGTTGGAAAAGACCTCTAAGATCATCAAGTCCAACCATTAACCATAACCAAATATGATTTTAGGCCTTGATATGAATTTTTTTTATTTCACATTTCGTTCAAGCTAGAGCACAGGAAGTTCCACCTCAACATGAGGAAGAACTTCTTTACTGTAAGGGTTGCAGAGCACTGGAACAGGCTCCCCAGAGAGGCTGTGGAGTCTCCTTCTCTAGAGACTTTCAAGACCCATCTGGATGTGTTCCTGTGTAACCTGCCCTAGATTCTGTGGTCCTGCTTAGCAGGGGAGTTGGACTTGATGATCTCCAGAGGTCCCTTCCAACTCTTAACATTCTATGATTCTATGATTCATTTAAATAAGTTTCTTTTTCAAAGTGTTTACTTCATGTAGTGTTGTTTAGTTTTGTGGTGGGTTGACCCTGACTGGATGTCACGTGCCCACTAAAGCCACTCTATCCCTCCCCTCCTCAGCTAGACAAGGGAGAAAAATATAACAAAAGGCTCATGCGTTGAGATAAGGAGAGGGAGAGATCATTCACCAGTTACCGTCACAGGCAAAACAGACTTGACTTGGGGAAATTAGCCTAATTTATTACCAACCAAATCAGAGTAGGGTAATGAGAAATAAAAAATAAATCTTGTAACACCTCCCCGCTAATCCCTTCTTCCTGGGCTCAACTTTACTCCTGAATTCTCTACCTTCTCTGCCCCAGAAATGCAGGAGGACAGCGAATGGGGATTGTGGTCAGTTCATCACACATTGTCTCTGCTGCTCTTTCGTCCTCAGGGGGAGGACTCTTAACACTTTTCCCCTGCTTCAGTGTGGGGTCCCTCTACAGGCTACAATTCTTCATTAACTGCCCCAGTGTGGATCCCTTCCATGGGGTACAGTCCTTCAGGAACAGACTGCTCCATCTTGGGTCCCCCACAATTTCACAAGTAATGCCAGCAAACCAGCTCCACTGTGGGCTCCCCTTTCCATGGGGCCACAGGTCCTGCCAGGAGCCTGTTCCAGCACTGGCTTTCCATGGGGTCACAGACACTTTCGGGCATATCAACCTGCTCTGGCATGGAGTCCTTCATGGGCTGCAGGTGGATATCTCTCCACTGTTAACCTCCGTGTGCTGCAGCAGGACAGGCTGCCTCACTATGGTCTTCACCACAGGCTGCAGGGAAATCTCTGCTCCAGTGCCTGGAGCACCTCCTGCCCCCCCTTCTTCACTGATCTTGGTATCTACAGAGTTGTCTCTCCCACATATTCTCACTGCACTGTCGTAGCTGCAACTGCACCATTTTTGTTTTTCTCCCCCGCCCCTTCTTAAATATGTTATCATAGAGGCACTACCACCATCACTGATAGGCTCAGCCTTGGTCAGAGGTGGGTCCATCTTGGAGCCAGATGGCCTTGGCTCTATTGTACATGGCGGAAGGTTCTAGTAGCCCCCCCACTACCAAAACCTTGCTATGCAAATCCAGTACAAGTTTTTAAATTATTGTGGGTTTTGCCCGCTAGGTCAGCTACGAGGGAGGGTAGAAAAGGCAGTGGCTTGTGTTCTGCATAGCCCTGCTAATTTAAATCAAACTATGCAGGTTATGAATTGACAGAAAGTGTGTGCTCTCAAAAACAGCAAACTGCATTAAAATGACCTGGAAACCTCATTCTCCAAATGGAGGAGGGTATTTTGAGCTCCATCACTTAGAGGGGAAGGGAACCAGCCACAGCTGCTCTGAGAGATTTTCGACTAAAGGATTTTTCTGTTCAAGGGTGGTGTCCCGGGAGGAGGATGGGGCTTAAAGCTGGGTGACAGAAACTGCTCTGCCCCAAATGAACACTATGTGCAGCAGGTTACTATGTGGCCCATGGCATTACATGCCCTATAGGAGCAGTTCTCTTCCAGTTAGGATTACTTAGTGTGGCATGTATTCTGTATCATGCAGCAGGGAAGATGCTATGTATCACTTCTACTACCATTGCTGCTGCATTAGGCTTTGGAGCGGGAAGATGTCCCCATCTCCCTGCTCTTTCAGAGACTCCAAAGGTGAGACACACAGCACATCCAAAAAGAAGAAACAAGAACTAATTCTGAAGGCACTCTGCTGTAAAGCTTGTTGTTGCAGTTCAATATGGTGGGCTCTGTGGTCCTTGCCCAACTCTTAGAGCACTGACCATTGCACTTGTATGGGCTTCAACAAGGCCAAGTGCTGAGTCCTGCACTTAGGCCTCAACAACCCCATGCAACACTGCAGGCTTGGGGAGGAGTGGCGAGAAAGCTGCTTGGTAGAGAGGTACCTGGGGGTGCTGATCAACAACCAGCTGAACATGAGCCAGCAGTATGATCAGGTGGCCGAGAAGGCCAATAGCATCCTGGTCTGTATCAGGAATAGTGTGGTTAACAAGACCAGGGAGGTGATTTTGGCCATGTACTCGGCACTGGTGAGGCTGCATCTTGAGTACTGTGTTCAGTTTGGGGCCCCTCACCACAAGAAGGACATTGAGGCACTAGAGCATGTTCAAAGAAGGGCAGGTAGCTGGAGAAGGGCCTGGAGCACATGTCATACAAGGAGCGGCTTAGAGAACTAGGATTGTTTAGCCTGGAGAAAATAAAGCTCCAGGGAGACCTTATCACTCTCTACAACTACCAGAAGGAAGGTTGTAGAGAGGTAGGGATCAGTCTGTTCAACCAAGTAACAAGTGATAGGACAAGAGGAAACATCCACAAGTTGTGCCGAGGGAAGTTTAGTTTGGATATTAGGAAGAATTTCTTTACTGAAAGGATTATCAGGCATTGGAATGGGTTGCCCAGGGCAGTGGTAGAATCCCCATCCCTAGAGGTGTTTAAAAAATGTATAGACATAGTCCTTAGGGATATGGATTAGTTGAGGACTTTGAAGTGCTAGGTTAATGGCTGGACTCAATGATCTTAAAGGTCTTTTCCAATCTAGACAGTTCTGTGATTCTGTGATTCCTTGTGGCTCATAAGCTTAAAACAGAATAATTTACTTCATTGCTATCTGTGCATTTTGGACAGAGAAGCACTTTTCCAGCAAAGGTCTAGAGAAATTATTCTTGATTGGCAGCTGCATCACATGAACACAACTGAGCACAATGTGCCGCTAATATCTCCTGGCCTGGTCAGGAATTCCCTGGGCTGAGAAATATCTGCCTCAGGCAGGAGCAGCACCTAGCATCATCCCTGCTCAAGATCTTTTTTTCCACTGTATAGCATATAAAGAAGGGGATGGAGGTCATAGCAGCATAGGGCATTTCCCAGGGAATTAATGGCTGGCTGGGGTTAATGGCCCTCCAGTTTGCTTTGGGCCATCAACTCTCCCAGCTACTCATTAATCCCTAGGAAATGCCCTGTGACTCAGTTGTAATTGCTTAAGTGGTTAGTATGAATCAACAACATTCTGCTTCTGCCCTAGGTATTTAAGACAAGGATGGAAGGTAATAAATGTGCTTTTATTATGAAAATCTGCTGTATTTGCATCCAGAAACCTTTAGTTCTCCCTCTTAACATTGATCAAATGTACCGAAAAAGTACTCCTCATCAGTAAAGTGATATCAGAGGCTAGCAGGATACAGACAAAATGTCTCACCTCTTCACTCCAAGGTCTTTTCACTTTAGCTTTTCCACTCCCAGCAGCCTTTTTGCAGGTTGTTTTATACTTTCACCTGAGTGGACTTTAGATCATGGACGGTTCTTCATGTTAACTAGTAGGAAGTCACTTCGCAGGTAGCTGCGTATTATGTTCTAGACACGAGTTGCTGAGCAAGAATCCCACTTATACCATCTGTCTGCTTTGCTGTTTGATGGGCCCGGAAGTATTTACAACATTAGCAGAGAACTCCTTTCAAAGTCAAACGGAAGATGAGGAGTGATGTACCTCTCTGAACAAGTGTCTTTGTGGCAAGAAAGGAAATTATCTGAATAGATATAATCAAGACTGAGTTGTTTGTACAGCAGGTAATATATAGGTAG
Organism: Eurystomus gularis; assembly: GCA_013400335.1. Taxonomy (NCBI): domain Eukaryota; kingdom Metazoa; phylum Chordata; class Aves; order Coraciiformes; family Coraciidae; genus Eurystomus; species Eurystomus gularis. The sequence goes on along the minus strand of VZZY01020126.1, from coordinate 31,253 downwards.
AAGAAACGGGCATGATACATCTTCATTGGGAAAAACACTTTATATTTTGGCTCTTCGCTTGTCGTTTATTTATCACAATTTTGAGTTGTGCATTGCAGCGGATAGACACAACACACCCTGAGCTCCACTGTAAAATGCAGTCCCTTCTGCCTGAGGTAAGCAGAACACAAAACCTTATATGTGCATATTCTAATTTTGGCATGCACAGATTCTGAATATAACTTAGCATGATATGAAATTCCATAATGTTGCTATGGAAGAGCTCTGATTTTATACTAGCCACACATACTGCAAAAATAAAAACATTTTTCCCCATCACTCTTATTTATAAAGAGATAGGTTCTAGTTGGATCTGTACCCATCCTTGGATGGATGGGTCCTAATAAGTTCTGCTTATTTCATCTTATGTGTGGCATCTGCAGGCATCCCCCTCATCCCTGAGCTGAATAGCAGTATACCTCAAAGAAACAAAACAGCAGAGCTGACTCACGCCCAGGCCAGCAACTGCCTGGCTTGATCTGAATACATGTCAAAAATAATTCAGAGGAGGCTAGTTACGCACAGATGGGTGCTGGAAAAAGTGTTCACAGACATGCTCTGAATGACCTTCAAAGTCTCGTGCTGGGGTAGAAGATCGAGTGATACAGATACCAGCGAGCAAAAAGCAGATGCCAGGTCTACCTCCTTTTGAAAAGAATTTGGAAAATCTGTTCTTTCTTGCTCCCAGAACACTAGGAATGGTTGCCCAGTGTTGTTCTCTTCAGGCCAATTGCTTGCCTGTCTGAGCAGACAATCCTCAGATCAAATAATTATTTTCTTCCCACGTGTAGGATGCTCTAGAACAGCATGGCTTACTGTCTTTTTTGGCAGAGGTTTCAAGCCAGGCTCTGTCAGCCTGAGTCTGGCTCACTGTTGGGTGCTGTATATTGCAGATAGATCCCAAGACAAAGTGTTCCCTGTTCAGTGCCCTGTGCTGCTTCTATGGAGGGGCTACAGGCCATCAGGCCCCCGGGAACGCTGTTCTTCAGGAGCTGCGTGCACATTATTGTCTGCATCATGATCAAGTCTCCCACCTCCACCAACCCACTGCATTTTAAAAAGCTGTTGTTGGCTTCAAAAGCCTCATATGGCTTCTCTGATACTGCTACAGCCTATGGCAGATAGGGGAGCTGGGAAAGGAGGAAGCCGAAGCTCAAGAAGTTACGTGTGCAGGAAGGAAGCTGAATTCTCATGGAAGAGATATTGGGCATATAAATTATGAGAATTGGTCTCAGATAATAGCAGCTTTGATATAAGTCTGTGGCTCCCCAAACTGAGGCAGACTATTGCTGTTCACAAGACCATGCACAACCACATCCCAGTTACCACATTTTTACATGGAGTGTTCATAAAAAGCAATGTCTGGTGGACTCTGATAAAATGAGAAATTTGGTACTGGTCTGTAGTCAAAATTTTATGCAAGCACAGGGATATGCTATCCGTCACCTTGTTGGGAGTCCAGTAGTACCTTGTTTAATTTTTTGATACTGATACCCACAAGTTGATGCCTGCAACAACAAGTGCAGGAGTTTATTCTTCAGCTTCAGAAATGAAGTTGCAGGGGGCAGCGCAGCCACCCAGTGACCACATACTGACTGCCTGAGTTCCTCAGCTGAGCTTCTCAAAAGGGGGAGAACTGACATAGAGCAGGTGATTAATCTTCCCAATTAGCAGAACAACCGAGTAGAGGAGTTACCAAGGCCTTGGGAGGCCTGGTCTGGTGGTGAGGAGCCACGACATAGCAAAGTGTCTGCTTTTAACAGGGAACTGCAAAAAGGTGGCAGCTGGGCCTTTGAAGAAGAGCCCGATAACAAAGATCCTCCCTAACAGGCACAAGAGCTGGGGAATTGCCAAAAGCAGCATGAAGTCACTGAAAATCTGCAGTCCCTGGGGGAAAGGTAAATGTGGCAGGGGGAGATCGTGATCACCGACTCACGGACCACCAACCCAAATTGTACCTCCGCCTCAAAAGAACAAGGGACCAAGCACATGTAGTAATCTACACAGCAAGCGAGGTTGTACTGACCAGTCAGACAGGTAACAATGCATATGTATTAGAAAACAGAATAATTAACAACTTTGTGTATAAATAACTGGTGCTACAGGATGAGGGTGCAGGTTAGGAGGAGAGATCTCCTGTGCACCCAGCGCTGCAATGAAGAATGCCTGTCTTCTAAAACTTCAAGTCTTAGAGGGTTTATTTTGCAACCGGATTTTACCGTATCAATACCATACTTTCACAGTGGGTGCACACGCAGAGATCATCTTGTTTTAAAGGAAAACTTTTCATTTTAAAAACAAAACCCAAAACAACCAACACTGATATCCCTAGCAGTTTCCACGTGCTCAATGGCCTCACCTTGAGTTTTGTGAACTCAGCTGTTGTGCTGACAACATGGGCATTGATCCTTTGAAGAACCTTCTTATGGTTGCCTTTGGATCTCATGTAGATGCATAGCTGGCTCCCACTGGGTCTTTTGCAAGCTCTCCTGCCGCTCTTTTGGACAGGCAATAATAAGCAATGATGCATGCTCCTTCTTTCAAAACCGTTAATTTCTTCATGAGCAGAGCAGTATTGTTTTCCCAAGCCTATTGCTCTGGTTAGGACATGTTCTTGCTCCAGGCCTTCTGTCCACATGTGCAGGATCTCACTGTGGCATACGCAGTATGGAGTAAATATCAAATCCACAGCCTCTCTGCTAGCACAGTGGGCTCTTCCAGTCCACCTTATATTTTGCAATGATATGGCTTCAGTGGTTATAAATGTGTGGTGTCTGTGTTTTGAGGAGGTGATTCCAGAACAAATCATGGAAGAAAGTCACTGACTGTTAGCATTTCACTGAGTTTACCACATTTCACTTCTGCTTCCTTATACAAACAGCAAAGCTTTAGATTTTCTTTCATATCGGAACGTAAGAGAAGTGTCATTTTAAAAAAATAAATTATTTAAAATTTCTCTGCAGTCAGCATTTTTACTAACTTAATAAAATATAATTTTCTTTCTGTGAGTCTCAAATCAAAAACTGTTCCTTTGTCCTGTACTCCGGAGCTCTAAGTTTTAAATAAAAATGAACATATTGAATTCAAAGGATTGTGGAGCTGAATTTTACTACAAGGCTTAGACCAACACATACGTGATTTTAATATCTGGAAATGTGTGGGTTTATTTTATCAGTTATGTAACAGTATGTTATTAGCTATTCCATTTCTGTACTAGGCTAGGATACATTTATGAAATTCCTTAGAATGACCTGGAAAAACACAAAATATAATGGACTAAATTGTAATGGTTGGTGCCATAAACAGAAAATTGCTAGACAGATCTGAATTTGAGAGTTTTACAAAAAAACATGTTATATAGAGATATATTGAGTGAATATTGATGTTTTATTAAAAGTGTGTGTGTGTTGCCCCGATTTTGCTGTTGGGCTCACAACACCCTTCCAATATGTGCTTTCAGATTGCAGCCATAACTACATTTTCAGCAGATAGTCTTTCATGTGGAAAAAAAAAAAAGTCAAGAAGACTTGGGTTTCTGTTTATTTAAAAAAGCTACAAAAATATGTTTCTATAGAAGCCATATGAATTTTATTCCTACATGGTCCCCTCCCAAGCATCGCTAGGGCTATAGACAAAGGGCCGTGTTGCTTAGCAACCCCCCTAAAGCTCATCAACACAGACTCAGTATTAATATTTATCCCCCCCTTAAAAAAAGCCAGACTCTGAAATATGAAATGGGATCTGTCCTCCTTCTCTTTTGTGCAATTAAAGTAATGCTGCTCACTTTTTCCAATTAATGTTGGCTAAACCAAACAATTTCTGCCAGGCAGGCCAAATCCGGCTCTTGGGTAACCAACTGAAATAAAAGTTACATCAGGGATGAATTTCTGTAGCCCAGCGTGTCTTCTGCTATCAGTGTTTTGTAGTTTCATTTTCCTTTAGATAACCTAAATCCATATTTTCCATCTTCCCAGCTTTTTTTTTTTGAGTCCTCTCCCTCCATGTCTGTATCGAGGAGCTCCCTCCTGGCTGCACATTCTTCACTACCTCCAGCAGCTCTGGCTTTCTCAGTGGAAGACTGCGGGGGAGTAAGAAGGATTCCCCTGCAGCCACCAAAGACACCTGGACACCAGGGCAGGTGCTGAACAAACCAAGGTGAAAAAAATCCAGTAAACCAGACTAAAAGCTCAACTATCTATGCTAGGACTAGCCAAGACCCAGCTGTTACAAAATATTTCTCTACACAAGCAAGAGCCCTTTGCATTACTTGAGTCTCCTTGACAGCCTGTTTTTGAGAATTTTGGTGGAATGTAATTAGCGCATAGGCCAAAACCAGGAGTGAATGAAAATGTCTCTGGAGGGAGCAAAGCAAATTATTCAACACCATGGAAATACTCTGGTTCAGCTCTGGCTTTCTGTTTGTGTTAAATGGAATGGCCTTGAGATCCAGGGGTATTCACTGTTCTGCCCTTCAGCCTTTCGAGAGGAGTACCATCGCAGGATGCAGAAATACAGATCCGAGTCTACCAGGCAGTATACTCCTGTCATTGTATCAAAATACCGTGGTTATGTCGGGACTTGGTGTGAAAAAGAGGAGCAGAATGAAAGGAAGTCAGTTGGAGCCACAACACACTGTGCACTGATGATAAAAGGGCATTTACACGAGAGCCTAAGTACAGGCTTGGTGCTCAAAGTTTTGGTCCCATTTGCTTTCTTTAAAATCTTGGTCACAAAATGTGATGCTTGGCAAGGTACAGGTTCTTTCTGAAGTAAGCTGGGATGTATGAGACTGCCTGCCAAAGCCACTGAAGGATGAGAAAGGAACTGCAATTCTGGAGGCAATTTATTTACAAGATCATTTTGCTTTGGAGGTGGGGGGGAACTATTTTAAGGTCGGGAGCAAATGTGATAAAAGAAGACAGGTGCAGGGTCCTTCAAACAGAAGCAGCAACTCTAGGAACAGCAGACAATATTGACTTCAGGTTCCAGCCATGTTTTAATATTATGTGCATTCTTTTTATTTTTTCGTTAACTTTTTCCCCTTCTCTCATGCTGAGCAATGAGTAAGAACTGCTCGCTAATATTAGTGAGACAGGAGTCCATAAACACTTTTGTTTCTTAGGCTAAACCAGAATGGGGAGAACATCATGCAGATGCCTCACAACCAGTTCCTGTCTGCCCTTCCTATCTGTGAATATGGAGCATATCTCAGGCCCACGCTTCCCCTGGTAGGTTACACCAAGACCTGTCACGTGGACTTTTCTCTGCCTGTAAACTCATGCAGGGTTATTCTTTAGAACAGCATTAATTCCACTTGGCCAGCACCTTAGCTGGAGCCAGTCAATACATCCATTGCTTTCATCATCTACACTGCCTGTGACAGCCGGGAATGATCAGTTCTTTACAGCTAAAAAAATTCTTTCTTAGAAGTCCTGAAATCTGGAAGCTTCTTACTTTTGATTGGATTGGCCTCCATTCAAAAGAAAATCAGCTTTCAGCCTCTATAAATTGGACCTCCTTTCGATTCCACTCGTTTTTCACCGGTTTCGCCCTTGTGAATCTCCTTTAGGATTACTCCAAACTTATACTGATAGAAGAACAAGAAGATACAGAACCACTAAGTGCATTTAGAGCCAGAATGTGTGTATCAATTTAGGTGCAAATACATCTCAGCACAGTGGGTACAAATATGGGAAAGGAGGGAAGGGGGATGGGGCAGACGTGAACAAGCTGAGTGGCAGCTATGCAAGGAGCTAGGCCAGTAGAAGCACTGCAGCACCCACATCTCCTCTTTTGCCAGTTGATGATATGGCCTCACCTTTGCTCACTCTCACATCACTCAGGCTATGAGCAGACACCATCCTTTGGATCCAGTTGTGTCAGTGAGTAAGTACTCTTTAGCACCTCGCTGATAGGCTTTAAAACCCTTCTGGACAGGTCTGGCAGGAAAACAGCTTTCCTAAACTTCCCCCAACCTACTTTAGGTAAAATAAGTAGGCAACTCAGCCTATTTATCTCTGACCTTTCCTGCTATGCCATAGAAGGGGTACACGTGGGCTACTCCTTTAGCACATCTCAAAAGACCACACTCCAGTGGGGAGGCAAACTGGAGGATAAGGATGCCTCCCAGAGCCTCTACTACACGCAGAAGAGACTGGCTGGTTGTCGCTGTAGATACCTTATTAATGCTGCGTTTATGCCCAAACAGCTAGAGCATCTTGAGAAGCTGCAGAACAGCACTTCCAAGGGTAACTAGTGTAACTGGTTTTGTCTTGCTAAGTTTACCTCTTTAAACAGCACCTTGGGAGATCTGTTACTTTTCATTTACTTCCACCCTCTCTTTTTTTTTTTTTTTTTCTTTCAGGAGCTAGTGCTGCTGCTCATCCTAATCTCCTGAGCAGATTCTAATCTTCTCTGTGACAGCGGCTCCTTTTGTGTCCTAGGCATTTACTTCTGCATTCTTTTAATTTAATGTAATACTGGTGAGAAGCAGGCAGAATAGCTGTGTGATCCTTTAATCCCAAAGGCTGGATCTAGCCTGGGCAGGGAAGTGGAAATTTCCTTGGTCTCTCTTAGAAGCACACCCAAGGCAGCGCTGAACTTGTCTGCTCTTCTGGAAGCCCAACTGGGATCATATATTTTCCAGTAAGGTCCATGCTATGCCTGCTGCCAGACAAACTCGATTCAGAGGCTACCAGGCAGTCAGGATAGTTGTCTGCTGACTCCACTGGGCTTGAGCCAGGAACCAAGGGAGAGATCCTACTTTTGCACTACATGCTGCTCACTTTCACCCCATCTGCCTTCCAAAGGGCTGAAAGGTTTCATGTTTTCAAACCCTTGCATGTTAGGATTCTCCCTTCTTCAGCATTCCCACATCCTGCTGGTTTTGAGTTAGCCAGTATCCTCAGCTTTTCATTTCTTTGATTTTGAGCTTTTAAAATCAGTTGTGTAAAGTGGAGAGAGATTTCTTTCTCCCAAAGAAACAATACTTAACACATGTAAAATGCTTTTCACCTTTTGAGCAAATTCAGTTAACTAATTAATCCTCGCAATATCCCTAGGAGGAAAGTAAACGTTATCTCACTTTTCCACATGGGGAAACTAAGGCAGAAAGGTGAAGTGAATTGCTCAAGGCCAGTGAAAGATTTAGTGCTGCAGTCAGGTTTATAAACACAGGCATTTTCTGGCTCCTGGTTCTGCATGCAGGCAGTTAGACCAAGTCTCCAGTGGATAAAATAGGCTACAAGGTATGGCCTTTCTCTTGAAGCAATCGCGTTGCTCTGGGGTCTGCAGAGAGGGTGAGAGCTAGAGAGAGGTGAGGTAGGAGCAAGCACTGTCCTGGTTTGAGCCCCTGTCCCTTTCTAACTGTGCTCCATCACTGCCCAAAGATAAAACAAGCTGCATAACATATACAGCAAGCAAAGCTGCAGAATATACCAAGACTTGAAAGGAGTTCTGTGGCAGCTGAGGCAAATCAGGCACTGTAATTTGGAAGCAGTGTGGAAAACATGAGTTCTGCATCTCCTGCAAATGAGTCTCCATACAATGAAGATACAATGTGCTATGCCTGTCATCCAGGGGAATGAATAAGAACATTCCTCTGCCTATCTTATGAGTTTTCCATCTCAGGAGAGGATGTGAGCAACTTTTCCGATAAGTATTTTGTACTGGTACTGTGCTCATTCTCAGCAAAACAGTTCCACTTGTTCCAGAATTACACTGAGTGAGCGAGCAGCCTTATCACGGTACCAGACAAGGAGTGAGATTCTGATGTCAGTGACAATGGTACAAACAGAGAAGCTGCTCCAACTTCAGAGAAGCTGCTCAAGCTTTCTGCTGCTGTATCTGAGCACCTGACTGGCCCAAAATATCTGTCTCTGGACCAGCTGAGAGAGGAAAATTAGAGCATCTGAGTGGCACACAGCAAGGAAACTTTCTTATATCATCAGCCAGCACTATCAAAGGCATTGCTCTAAGGAAGCTTGCACCAGTGCTTCAATCTTGCTATTAATAATCAACATTCCTGCTTTTCTGAGGAGCATTGGTGACCGACAAATTAACACTGCCTCTCCAAACTCGCCCAATTTTTCTTCTAGTTAGGGGGCCCTTGCTTTAAAACAAAACAAAAAGAGCACCAAATGCATGGCAAGTGAGTGCCAATAATTTTTATTTCTGCACTGAAGCAAATTGTGCAAAGCATTTTGTGAGCGAAGGACAAGAGAGGACAATCCATCAGTGCTGAGCACATCAACGTATTAAAAAAATGCAAGTAGTGGGGAAAGCTTTTAATTTGAATGATATCAGTGCCCACAAGCACGACAATAATTAAAGGTCTGCCAGCATGGCTATTATACATTCTAGTTTAGTGCATTTAATATCTCAGCTGCTTCAAATCACATCAGCCTGATGGCTGGCAAGCATGTTTCCACTCTGGATGCAAATCAAACTCTCACACAACGTTCTCAAGCCTCACTTTAAAGGTAGGATTTTTTTGCATTAGGACAGGACAGGCTGTCCTTAGTCCTTGCAGTTATGTGGTGCTGGTACACTTCCACTGCCCAAGAGAGAGGAGAATAAATTATTCTCCTTATTGTTAGACCAAATTGTACCCTACTTCAGAGCAATTTTTCCAGTTCTACAAACTTTCCTTCTCCCCTGGCAGGTGTTCATTCTGCTAACTGGCTGGAATGCTCCCTCCCTTTTGGGTCCTAATGAGGGTAAGTGAAGGGATGTAGTCCTTCCCTCCTCTCCAGCCCCAGACTGGTGGCTGACAGGACACTTTGGACTATATTGCATTAAGCTTGCAGTTGGTGGGCTTATTTCTCGACTGCAGCCATCTTTGATGGGGTAGGTGGGCAATCAGGTGTTCCTTCATCTTCTGGTGCTTTCGTGCTGCACTGTTCCAGCAGAGCCACAGGACCTCCTCCAGCCTGGAGAAGTGCTGACACAGAACCAAGGTGGATGGAAACAGATGATTGCTTTTGCAAATAGTAGTTTACAGCACTCCCCAAAACATGCCAACAACTTGTTTTATTTTCATTTCAAGAGAGAGAGAAAAAAAAAGAGAGAGAGAATAACAAATGATGTGACTAGCATCACCATGAATACTTTGCTTACATGTCTCCCACTCACCTTCACTCTGCCTGTTTCCCCATTCAGCTCATAACCTCAGGAGGGCAGGAGCTGTCTTTCACCGGGTGTTTGTACAGATCTGAGCAAAATGGGGCCTTGATCCTCCCTGGGTCCTTCTGATGTTACTGCAGTACAGCTGATGAGGATGTTTTAGGCCGAGATGGCTGCTAGCTTTAACTCAGAAGAGACTGAAAGTGCTCTGAAGGTCAGGGGGGAGGTGACACATCCTGTGGCCTTGGGAACATTAAGGAGACAAACAATTAGCTGGCTGGAGGTCGTCAGGGAGAGTGCTGGATCTGAAGCCACCAAGCAAAAGCACAACCTTTTTGGGATTTAAAAGTGGGGAATTCAAGGGAGTGGAGAGTACAGGAGGGAGAGTGGGAAGTCAGATGAAGGCTATAGATAAGCAGGTTAAAAAAAAAAAATCTGGTGTCAGTTTTCTTTGTCAGTTTAGCATCTGCCCTTGTACCAACTCAGTCTCTTGGAAATCACATTTGAGTAGTTTTTCCCCTTAGGAGACATGGTAAAGGATGGTGCATGCACTTCTAGACCATTGCAAATGCAAAGTAAAGTATAAAAAGCATTTCAAGCAAATGCTTCACTGTGTATTTGCAGTGGACCAGGAGAGGATGCATCAGAGGTTTGTATCACATCAGCTGAAGGGCAGGAACCCCATCTTTTAGGGGTCAGGTATTTCTTATGCGCTGCTAATTTGATCACTCAAGGTGGCTTTGTTCTGAGGGTGCTGTCACATGTGGATTCACTCCTCCGAGAGGAGGTGTGAATTCATACTGCAGCTTTTTCTGCGGCAGGGACGTTAATACAGCTCTGTCTGTCTGCCCCTTTGCATACACATTTTTGAGGCTGATTAACTTTAAACCCTTTCATATTCTATCAAAGTGTTCAAAAGTTATTAGAAATAGGGGTCTACCTTAGCAATTTACTGTGCTGGAGTGGTTCTTGGTATAAATTCTCCTCATGTCCTTACTTTCAGTCTTGCAGTTGCACTGAGGCATCCATCTGATCACAGCAGTGACCAGCCCAGGGCTGTTTCCCACCTGTTGAAGCCAAGGTTGGAGTCATGGACTGATGTGCCACCCTGGGTGCTCCACTTGCAGAGCAGACAGGAGGTCTGCCAGCTGGTAGCACTCTTAGTCTGTGTGGTGCGTTGCACCACAGACTGCACTGGCCCAGGCCTCATGGCTGCTGAAGATGTGATGTGGACATGTGGTTTTGGAACCATAATGGGAGGCAGCAAAATGAACTAGAGGCCTTCCCACTTACCATGCCTGCAGTTGGTGATGTCGATGGGTCCACAGATCATTTGAAATCAGGTAAGCCTTGCTTCCAGAAGACACAAAACTAAACACAACACCAGCCCTGATCAAGCGCTGTTGGCTAGCCTCGGTTGTTAGCTGTAATGAATAGCTTGAAACAGCATCAGTTTTAGTGACTATGTCGTTAATTTTAATAAGAGTTTTGTTTTATGCTGATCCCCGTAATGATTAGTTTAAATATTGCTGTCTGCTATTAATTGGTGGCTGTGCCGTCTGCCTGGCTGCATCCTGCCAATGCAGAGTGTGTGACACGGCGCTGGCTCCCCGCAGGACACCCTGCCAAACACAGCCTAGGCGTGGGCAGGCTTTTACAGAGCGCTGCAGTCTGAAAGGAAACCAGATCAAACACGCTTTCGTCCGCACTGTGCCCCTCACCCAGAGGATCCTGCTACCCAAACCTGGGCAGCATTTGCAGTTACCACCGTTCTCCAGTGTCGTGTGGCACTGGCCCAAGCTCATACTTCCCACTCCTTTCTATTCCTTACTTGCATCCAGTATGCTGAGAACTACCTGCTGGCTTTTGTACACTGGAGACGCCCTGAGCCTGCTTTCCATGAGGCCTGCTCCTTTTCCACAGCATCCAGCTCTCATCACACAGGCTCTGGTAGAAGAGCCTTTTCCCCTGCACTGCCTGTTGGCCACGGGAGCACACCATGTTGCTAGTTAATATATTAGGTAGAGCCAAGTGTGAACCTTGATTTGGGGAAATGGGTCCAAAACCAGTGTCAGGATCAGAGCACCTGGAAGAAGCTGTTTAGTAAAAAACTTCAAGCAGAGGGAATAAGCTGGACACCAAGTTGGTCTACCACCAGCTAGAAGATGCTGACTGGAAATATGACAAATCCTAACTCTAGTTGCCCTCCTGTAAGGGTTTTGACAAGATGCTACCTCATAACCTTGCTTGCTTCAGCTGTGGGGGCATCCAAATGGTTTTGGAGATTAAGTACCGTGTTCCTTCATCCTGCCAAACATGCCACTGTTCTGCAGCCACTCTCTGTAATGAAACCCTTTACTGCCAGTCCTCTGAGGTCAGAGTGGTCTCGTTAGCTCACTCATGGGCAGCGTCCTCAAAACCAGCGAAGGGCAAACACAGGGTACAATGTGAAGTCAACACCAGGTCCTGTCATTGCCTGACACCCTCCTGATGCACCTCATGCCAGTGTCCATGAGCACGCTGTCCTGGTCAGGCAAGCTCTGCACGAGGAAGAGGAGACGTGCAGTGTACTCTTATGTTTGGCAAAGCCTGAGCAGATGGGCATGACGCAGACGTGCTCCTTCAGTGTCCATTGCTATCTCAGCCACATCACTTAGGTCCTCCAGGCCAGCAGAAGTGTTGGTGATCTCCAAAACCTCCCTCAGCACAGGGATTTATCTCTGCAGGCTCAGACAGGGTGCTAAGGAGTCTCTGGTTCAGGCTGTGTGTGGGAAGCAGTTGGAGGGGGCTGAGGAGGAACTGGAGCGTAAGACAGATGGCATGGGAGGGGATTTATCCCAAAAGGAGGGATATATTAGAGCAGCCTGAGAGGAGATCACAGCAGCAAGAGCAATAATGCAGCTTTTTTGCTACAGAATAAAAAGAGGGAGTTAAACTGACACGCAGATATCACTGCTGGCAGATACGGTTCCTAGGGAGTTCCCAACAGTGCTATTAATAAATGACAATTTTTATTTGTACTTTAGAACTATTTTGATTCTCACTTTTTTCTTGCTTTATTTTTGAAGGAACACTGCCACAACAGTGGCTCCTGGGCACTTGGCCACCCATCTTTCTAATGCATAAATTTACCACTGTCTTCCTGTACCTGCAAGTTGTCAGTTGGGGGTGGGCAGTACATTTTGGGGTAACTTCCATGTCTTCAGCATTTGGACATTGTATTTGCTTACAATCAGCATCAGAGAGAGATTGTTAGAGGAAATACTAGGGGTTGAGGAAGCTGGAATGTACAGATTCTGTTGGTTCCTGTGTGGTGTGGGGATTATTATACTCCCTTTAGGCACAAAATAAAATAACCCCCAGGCCAGGCTAGGCCAGTCCCATCCCTGTCTGGTCTATGTCTCCCCACAGAATATCAAAACTCCCCAGTAGCTTCNCTTTAATATTGTAATATTTCCATAGAGTAAATAAGGTTTTTATTTGAATATATTTAGTAATAAACTTGTTAGATACTCTTTCGGTCTCCGTGTCTGCTTGCGAGCTTGGTGGAGAGATGTCCCAATTTACCCTCAACCCTTCTCCCTTTGGGAGGTGGTCGGACCTCTGTGCTCCGACCGCGACAAGAGGTAATAGATGCACATAGACATCTTTGAAACAGCACATCTTTGTCTTCGAAGTTCATTTTTACTCCTGGGCTTGCTGATATCCAAATTTGATATTTGGGAGGAGCAGGATGTGAATGGAGCAATGTAGCCAGAGGTTCTACTCTTGAGAAATGTTTGGGGAGCTGTGGAAAAGAAAATCTAAACCCCTGTAAATCTTACCTGAGTGCTGGCATCAAAGTCACATCAGGACACCACATTTGTGAGTTACGTGCTTGTGATCACAGAGTAACTTCCATTATTTTCAATGTAATGGTGAAGCCAAAGGGCAGCACAGCAGATGAATGGGAAATTGATCATCTCTGCTGGACAGATCCCACTGTATCCCAAAATCTATGGGCATAGCCCAGATACTATCGTGATAAATGCTTTAGAGACATTTATACGCTAGATGAGGCTCATGTTTAGGACACAGTGGCTGAACTCTGGACCTGTGCCTTTGGAGTTGATGACTTGCACTAAGTTTTCTGACCAGCACAGTTTATTATTTTTTCAGAGATTTTGCTCCAATAAATAGCTCTAAAAGCAAGTAGTCTTAAAAGTTCACAGATTAAGATTTTGTTGCACAGATTGGTTTTATTTCTTAAATCTTTTTTTTACTTCTGAAGGTCACTAAATCAAAATTCAGATAATCTAAGATCACTTTCCTGTCGGACAGGCATACTCAAATATTTAATACACAAGTTAGAGTATACAGGCATTGTCTTTAGATCACTCTCTTCATGGCTATATACTATGCAATCTACATCTCTGTTTCATAGCAATGCATGAAAAAAAGCACTTGTTCACAGATCAGCAGCAAGCTTATACCAAAGTCCAGACCTTTGAAGCATGCTCTCCAGGCCAGCTTTCATCCAGCTTTATCTAAGATTAAAATGGTGTTTACTACCTCCCTGAGCATGTCTTGTACCATTTCTCTCACGGGGCTGAAAAGCTGTCCACTCAGTGATGCAGCAGGCTTGGTGGAGGTGAAAAAAAGCCCTCTCCAGCCAACACCCAGGCTTTTTTCCCTACAGAATTTTGGGACCCACCTCCTACCTAAAGATCTAGATGGACTGCCAAAACCTTTGGGGGAATACTTATGCTAAAGCAATATGAAAGTCTAATCCTCAAATTCCTGACATTTTGTTGGATTATGGCACCATTACGGTGTAGATTAAAAAGCATTTGTTACCTTTATTGTTTATTTTATGGCCTAGATTGATGTCATTATGTCAGTTATTTTGCCAAATTGAATCATCAGTTCAAAACTCCAAAACAGGCCTGTGAAAAATGTCCAGTAGAGTATTTTCCATCTAAGATTAAGTTCTACCTTATCATCCAGTCTTAATTTAGGACCATTAATGCTGTGTGGGTTGGACATAAGTTTTCAGGCATGTATTATTTTATTACCTGATTGCATAATTAAAATGTCACTTATCAAGGAACAAATTTTAATGAAGTTAAAAAGCACCTTGATGACATGTCATTATTTGACCTGTTATATAAGAGGATTATTTCTTTCCTGTTACTGATTGAGTTTCTTTGTCAGCATGGAAATCACTGTTTTTCAATTAGCTTTTTCTTCAGAGAGGGGCCAAAGCCATGTACTACATCCTTCTTATTATCTCCAAGACCCCCTCTCACTGAGGTACACTGAGAAGATCCTCTATTTTAACATGTACAGCTCATCAGCTTGTTCAGCTGCTAAAAAAAAAGTAAATGTTGTTAGTCTATGACAAAATGTGTGCAAAGAGGGTCAGGAGGAGAAAGCTGCAATTAACGATGCTATCTGCTGAAGGTCACTCAAATTGAGCTCGGTTCAGCTGAGACTGAAGGAACTGACTTAGGAGACAATAGAAAAATGTAAATTTCAACAAAGTGGCAGCCAGGAAGGTGACAAAATAACCAATAACAGGCTTCTGAAGTATGTAAATACTATTGGAAAGAGGTGAATCCGGCGTGGAGCAAGATGCTCTAGTGAAGAATAATGGAGAGAAACTAGAAAAGCACCAGTTTACTAGCAGGTGCTTTCCTGCTGGTGCCACTAAGGTGACTGCCACTGGGACTGGGCGGGAGGGGATTCACTGCTGCTCAGATAGTCACAAACTGGATGGATCATTGCCATTCCAGGTTCTGAAGCCTGGCAATCAGTTTTATTCAGGTATGTGCTCAAAGCGTTCATTGTGAGTTTACTTAAAAGGGAACTTGATATAATTTGCCAGGGTTTCACCAGTATTGCTAACATCCAGCCAGCTTGCTTGCTTGCAGCAGTAGCAGACTGTGCTAGATGCTTTCTAGCATCTAGAAGCTAGATGGGGCAAGAAGGAATGGGGCAGGTTCTTACAGCAACGCACATTCTTAGACTCATCCTGACTAAGACCACTCTCAGCTTCTTCTGAAGATGCTAATAAGAATTCATTGGTTCTTGTGAAAGGAACCAGTGTCATAATATAGTATTTTTTAGGGTGAAAGAATAACTGTGGAGTTAATTCTAAGAAGACAAAATGTAAGACTAACTAACAATGACAAAAAAATATTCCCTCTGGAGAGTCTTGCTAAGTTTCAAGATAGTCTCTGAAGAGTAGAAGTTCTGTCATTTTGGACACTTAAAACATATACAACAAAGCACTAGTGGCACTCAAGAGGGAAAGCCGCTGCAAGGGATGGAAGATGGAGTAGATTATCTAATACTCTCTTTTATCTCAGTTTATGATCTTGAGACTTGGCGGACTGTATTACAGTTACATAGCCTCCAAATTACAAAGATATACATTATACCAGTCTGGTCCACTTTAGAAAGGAATGAATATAGCAATGTTGACCAGTCTTAAGTGGGATCAGAGTTCAGCCTGGGGGTGAGCACTATCTCAGTCTGACATGTGCTGCAACTTGCAGGAAAAGCCCTGACTACAAGACACCACTACCCCTGGGGCCATTCAGCCTCCTGGTGCCCTGAGAAGGGGCTGTCAGGCTGTACATCTCCCGCTCCTCCCATCCTCCGTGAAAGCACAGAGTCCTCTAAGCCTCAGTGGTGTGTGGCAGGCCCTGCAATGCTTTCTCACTGCCAGGTAAAATGTACCCAGGATGATGGAGGAGTGGTGAGGAGCAGAAACACACTGCTGCAGGATACTCTGAGCTCTAGTAACTCCAGGGGTGCAGGCTGCTTTCAGCTCAAACCAGATTATTGCTCCAACACTGGAGTGCCAGGACACTCATCTGCTGCTGCCAGGCAGAATTCCTGCAGCCTCCAAGATCAGCTGGCTCTCAGCTGCAGATATGAAATCCCTCTGCCTGGCTGCACACAAAGGTTTGGTGGGCTGCAGCTGGCCTCAAGCCAGGCTTCCCCTCCACTTACAAGTCCTGCTTTGACCTTACCTACACTAAGCTCAAGCTATTTTCCTTCTACTCATCTCCTCTGCTCACATAATATGGCAAAATCTGGATGCTATGTTATCCACAGTAATATAAAGTTTGATAAAAGACCTCATCCTGTGTTCCAGTTCCTTTCAGAGCCCTGAGACCTATATTGCACAACAAAGAGCAAGGGCAGGGAACCACCTATAGCCACTTAGTACACATTATGAATTTCTTTCCATTATGAAGAACACTCCCTTTTTCAAAAAGCCACCTTCCACCCCCTCCCTCACAGCTATTGATTCCATAGTCCAAAACAATAATGTGCACCTTGCTGCAGTGAACTTGTGAATGTCTAATTTTGAACAGGAAAATGTCACAGACCTCCACTCACAGGCAGGACTTTGAACTGAATTGTATATCCTGCCTCTTCATCCATGGTTTCCTGCAGGGGTACATTTACTCCCTCCAAAATTCACTATTAATTTGGGCATTATTAATGATATCAAGCCTCTTGCTGGCAGAGAGAGAAGGATGCAATTGTCCATTTTGGTTCCCAGGAGGTCCTTGAATGGCTGTGACAAGCACCAAAAATAAGACTTAGATAAAAAGAGAAGTTGCTAACTTTGTCCCAGTGAATCACAGTTATAATTTCCTTGAAAGATGAAAGGATTGTTAAACTGACGGGGAATACAAAGCAACTCGCCTCGGATTGAACTGAGTCATCTTTGCCCATTTCAATGCATTGTTCCTTTTCTTATCTGCGTATGGTAGAGTCTTAATGTTTTTTGCAAGTAGATTACTCTCAGGCCTGTGCCTTAAGTGACACAGATGCTGGTTTGTATGAGCTTTAGGTGCATTGAGAACCTGATCCTTGAAGGTATTTAGATGCATAAAGATGCAGAGATGGCTACTGACATTTAGTGACTTTTTTCTCAAATGCCCAAGATTACAAGTCCTCCTGGACTACTATTTCCAATATATGAAAATCAAATTGTCGGTAAGATTCTGACCTCAATTGTTCTCTTAGTGGACGGTACCATTTTATGAGAAAGTTTCTATATTATGTTCTTATTATGCATCACTGGATATCTAGATTTTGACCCATTTAAAAACCCAAGATTCCTATCAGCAAATAAACTCCCTCAAATTATAGGGTTTTACAAGAGGACCACTATGTTTCTTTTAGAAGATTACCATAAAGGTTGATTCTGCTGGATTTAAAGAACCTGTGCGTGTGGACAGGGACAAATTTCACCTTAACAACTTCAGCAATTCTTATTTTATAATGATTTGGAGCTTTTAACAGAGCATATTAAAAAAAATAAGAGAAATTTTTGATTCACTGCTTTCTATCTATTTTCAGTTTTAGACAAAGGCATATTTGACGAGCCAGCTTTCAGCCCCAGAGGATGCAGAACCAGAGGATGCTGACAGGGGAAATTGCCAGTGTAGGAAATATTCTTTCTCCAAGGAGAGGCAGCCAAAAAAAAGAAGTTTGTGTTGTGGGTCTTTGCAATAGTAGAGCAATGGAAGATTTGCACTGGGGTAGAGAAATTACATGAGACCTTGAAACAGTCTAAAGGCTCTTCTTGCAATGCTGAGAAAATCTGTAGCATCTGCATATCAGAATTAAGGACCCGTGGAATTGTCAGGCAAAAGCTTGGAAACAACAGAAGAAAATGAGGAAAGAAGATGTTGATGCAGGAGAGTGGTTTGGTTTAACTGTTGGGAAGTAAAATGTGGAAGGTATTCCTGGGATAAGAAGCACTTGAAGTCAGAGAAATTCACTGTGATGTGAGATTAGAGCTTGTAATATTTTTTGTGTTCTCATGAAAGACACACTATCGGAGCAAACTGCTGTAACATGTCCTGCTTCGTGGATAATTTCTTCGTATTTAATTGCTTATTTCACTACTTGAAAATGTATTTTCTTTCCCTGATATTTGTATGGGATTGTCACCATGTTAAAAAGTTGCATGGATTTCCAACAGAAGGCTGCGTGTGCATGTGCATGTTGTGTTTATGGGTAGGTACACTTATCTGGATTAATTTTGTTATCATGCAGACTTAATTCAAAATATATCGGAGGAAGACATTCAACAACTAATAGACATTATACCATCAACATATTCTAATGGGCTGATTAGCAATTTTATTGTATTCAATTTGCAGCATGGCAATTCTGTGTCAGGTGGAAGAGCTATCAAAATGAAAAACTGCATTAAAATTAAAAACCAATAGTCCAAGTTTCAGTCTGAATGAGCTTTCTGGTGGAATGATGAAGTGCAGTTATCCGTGAGTCTGCCCTGGATACCCGGTAAAAATAGGCTATGGAAATCCTTGGATAAAGGTGGAGAAATCAGTTGTCTCTGCTATTTCACACACAAAATTAGTAAATATGTCACTGGGGTTTTAGGGGTTTTTTTTTTAATCCTCTCTTTTCCTCATGAGAATAACACTGAAGAGTCATGACCCTGCTCATTTCTGTTTGGAGGGCCCTTTGTCCAGCATTCAAAAGCTGTCTGGTTTGTCTACTGCTTTCTAAAATACATGGATGGAAGCAATAGTTTGTTGTCCCTTGCCTCTCATTTTCACACCTATAAAGCAGCCACCTCTTCACTCACTGACAAAAAAAATATATGCTGAAAATACAGCCAAACTGTCCTTCCTCTCAGAGCATTAGTTCTCCTGTCACTGGGGAAAACACTGGGATTTTTCATACATCCTGCTCAATCCTTCACGAAGCCTAGACAAAGGCAAAGCTCCTGCCTGAAAGCTAGCTTGAGTCTCGAAGCAAATGAGTAACACCACATTTGTACACCCAAATGCAAGAGGGAAGCCTCTTCCTTCCTGAACCTCTCCAGAGCCCCACAGCTGGTAGTGGTGGCCCCCACGGCATGGTGGCTCCTGTAGTGAAGCTGGCCTAAGGGACCCCTCTGTCCCCATGTCCTCACAGCTTGCTTCTGCCTTGTTCACACTGATGCAACTGTTTGTGAAGCTGCACTTTGACATCTCGGGTCACCAAGATGATCCAGTTAAAAATAGCCCTCCTAAAGAAAGAAATTAGAAGATGGATTTGCAGCAGGTGCAGATACTGCTGCCATCCTATGCCCTTCTTTCTCTCTGGTGGAACATCTCGTCCCCTAGCAGAGCCACTGGTAAGTCTCTGTGGCTGCAGCACTGTCGGCCCTGGGCACTAAAGTGAACCAAATATGACAGCAGATTAAATCAGTGCTTGCGATGTAAACTCAAAATGTGACTCTGCTGTCAGCTTAGCTGAACTGATGACTACTGGACTAAAGAAAGGGAGACTGGCCGCTTCTCCCAGCCGTGTGCTCCTGTTATCTCATCACAGGGTGGGACAGGTAGCCTTGCTGACCTAGTGAAAAAGGATCTTTTCCTCCTTTTGCTGCAGATCTTTCAACATCGTCAGCATCCATCTCCCACTCTGTGCAGCTGCAGGGTCAGCACTGGTGGGGGGAGATTACTGGGACCGTGTAGCCTTTGGGTGGGGATGTGATTGTAGGTCCAATTGCAGGGCTGTGCCTAGAGCAAGTTGTAGAAACTACCCCACCCAGCGAGATCCCCTGAGCAATGACTGCCAGCCAAAGGCCGTGGCAGACAGCTGGGACAAGAACTAGAGCCATAGAGCCATAGAATCATTTTGGTTGGAAGAGACCTTTAAGATCATTGAGTCCAACCGTTAACCCTGCACTGCCAGGTCACCACTAAACCGGGTCCCTCAGCACCACATCTACATGTAAATCAGTTTCCCTGGCTCCTGGGAAGATTACATTTTAACACTGCCTCAGTCCTGATCATTAAAGCCATCGGAGGCGATGAGGCAGACCCCCAGGCATACACGTAAGCATCTGTGATGTTGGGGGCATTGTTTGTGTCACCAAAATATTTTCGCCATACGTTTTTTTCAAATGCGTACCCTTTTGGCACTTTATCTCATAAAGGCAGTGGAGAAGCATCCTGCCTGACACAGCTGTGACTTCTAGGAATGAGAAGCTTTTGGAACTGATGCCTGGATGAGTCCTGCTGAGTCGGGCTCCTGGCAGCCTGCTGAAGGCACTGTGAAATGCTGCCCAGCACGAGCAGCACTGCTCTACACCCCTTTGGCAAATTGTGGTGGAGGGTGCAGTGCAGTGAGCATTGGGTCCTCAGCACTTGGGGAAAGCCTTGGATGAAGAAGGGGGTGGCATGCCTGAACGCTCACAGTCATGTTACGGTCCTATTTCTGCAAAAGAGATGAACAGATTAAAGCAGAAGCTGCAACAAACTGCAGGACAAATTCTGCAAGCCAAAGTACTGAACATCATGTGACATCCTTTTAAATCTTATTTGGAACTAAAATATCCTTTTTATTTTTCCTCTCAATGCAAAACATGTTCTATTGTTACTTAAATAGCATATATTTCTGTAATAGGCTTTTAATGCAGAGCTGTTTTTCTTTAGGGCCTCGAATATATGCAAATGAAAATGAAGAAAAGAGCTGAAGTATAAAGGAAGCACAGTAGTCTGGAAAAAACGGAGGGGCGAGTGACTATAAAGATCAACTGGCAAAGCACGCTTATTAGGCTTTTGGCAGAGGAAGCAAGGGTTATTAAATGCATAGTGTCTCATCCTATGTGAATATAACTACCTTATTACAACAGCTCTGCAGAAGTCAGAATATGTGAAGGAAGCAACCTCCACTGAGATAAGTGATACAAATCAGAACATTTCCATTCCCTCAGCTGTGATGCCGTCCGACTCCAAAAGTACTGTTTAAATATGAATGGCATCCTGTTTATGTGTGCATTAACAATATGTATACCCGTAAATGCTTGCAAAAATGCAAATATTGCTCTGCACACAAGTCTGTCCCACTGAGGCCGCCTAGAAAAATAGCACTGGGACGTAAATTGGTTACAATAAGTACAGCTGAAGCCAATAATGAGGTAAAATACATATATGCATATGTGAGGCATGTAAAACCTTGGCTCTGAATCACATGCCTCCTAGTGTCTGGTGATAACAATTCCCCAGTGCCTCTCCCCCTCTGTCCTCAGTTGCATGTATGACAGGAGATCCCTCCTTCTGCTTCCAACACCTTGGATGGATGGGTGTCCATTTTACGTGACTGAGCCTGCCAGAGCAGATGGGCTGGGAATGGCTTTGTCACACATGTGCAGGTTTAAGCAAATCCAGTGATTATGCTGAAATTTGCTTAAAATGAAAATGCCGTTGGAACATAGGAAAGGGTACACAAATGGAAAGGGCGCACTGCAGTATTAAGTGGATACATCCTGTCTGATCAATTAATGCATTAGTGCTGCCTAGTTTACAGCAATATCCTACGCACACACTTTTAAGGAAGAGCTCAGGGAGACACAATTCCCAGTAGAGAATTTTACAGGTTTATGTGCTTAGTTATTTCTGCTACATTATCTTGGGAACGGTCATGGAAGATCCCTGTGACATTTCTGTACGTAGGATGTGTTTTTTCCAGCTCATCTGCTGTTTTAGTCTAGTGTCCTTAGCTGTGCTGGAAATTCTGACTAGATAGATTTTGTTCCAGCCAAGAGCTTTCCAAAGCATTATTTGTGAACATTCATTCAGAGAAAACCTTAAGATTTGCCTATAGTTGTTTTTCACAAGCATTTGCACAAGTGATATCACTGCATTTGCCAGAACACTGGTGGAAAACACAAGCCTCGCAAGAGCTAATGTGAAAGCATCTGCAGACAAGTTCACAGAGGAGGTTTTTTTCCTTCCCCTAGTCACTTTTGCTGGTCTTGCCAGAGAAAGGGTAGAAAGAGATCCTCAGCGAACATGCTCAGCAGGGGATTTCTTCCTGTCACATCTCTGAATTCTCACCACCTCCCAAACTGCAGCATATGACTAGTCCTACGCCTTCGTGCCAAGTTTCTGCTAAAGTTCACCCAGCCTTCAGAAACCAGGTTGGTCATTAGACCACTTTCGTAACAGTGAGAAAAGTGTCGTGTTTTTTGGTTTAGCTGGAGAATAGTTAACCAGGAGGAAGTCTTCTGAGTAACATTTCTCTGGAGAGCTCCCTAAAATCACATATCTTCTGAGCATGGGTAATATCAGCCAGAAAACTGAACCTCTGAAAAGCTGGGAGCTTTTTGTACAAAGAGAGAAATTAAACCCTTCGCAATTTAAACTCCAGCAGTTACAAGCCAAACTAGCTATGGAGGATACAAATAGATGCAACACTTTTTAATTAGTCTTTGTCTGGATCAGTTTGTATTTGGAGTGATGGATTATCACTGAGGAATCTTTTGGTCTTTCAGTGACATGAATCTTTTTGCTGTAATTTTTATTGTTTACCTCTGAAATTTTAGTGAACTGGAAATTTGGGGCATTTTTGTTTTCTTCCCTGACGTGCTGTCTTACTTGCATTCAGAAAACTTCCAAATATGCATATCACCTGAAAACAGAATTAATAATTATATGATCTATCATGGCTTGACTCTTGCTTTGACAAAAGAAATACTAAGCTCTACCAGGCTGTAGAACTGAGAGGGTCTAGTGCGTTAGCAGCTACAGAGTGCTACCCTTGCCTTCTTCCACACTGTTTCTCAACCTGACCTCCAAAAGGACCAACCAAATGGCTGTGAATCAGGCAAAATGCCAATGCAGTTGAATGGGGATTTTGCTCAAGAACAGTAAGATCAAGCATCTGAAATGGTGCAGGCCAACAGTACCTAGGATTCAGAAGTATGTCCAGCTCTAACGGGGCAGATATTAAAGGGCCCTGTAAGGAGAGATAGGCAGGGCTACTTTTACCCTGGAGGCCACATGCTGTGGATATTTTCTTTATTCTCATATACCTATGCTTCATAACCCTGCCATATCCTGTGTCTTATACATTATGCAGTAGCCTGTCTATATGATGTTTCTCCTTGTGTTGAAAGAGTCAGCCCTTAGCAATTTATGGTAAACATGAATGCCCAGGGAGCAACTCCCCAAGTGAGGCTTTAAGAATACAATAAAACTGGGAGCATTCACTCTCTGCTATTATCACAGATTGAGTTTCGGTGCTCAAGTATATTGATGGGTGTGTTGCAAAGCAGTAGCAGGGCATGTCCAGGATGCATGGTACTTCACATGATGGAGATCCACAGGATGGGGTGGGAGGGCAGGGTTCAACATATTTACCAAGCGCTGGTTAGCCTCAAGCAAGGCAAAATGTGTCAGTATCATGAGTCAGATCCTTTCTCAGGCTAACTTCTCTCATCTTCCACTTATCCTCAGCCCATGGAGCCAATTTCACTGCTAGTCAAACTCTATACCCTTAAGGATTCTCCCCCGTCTCTGAACACGCTTGTCACCTGTTCACTCTGCTCTCCCATGTGCTGAGGCATCATGTTTGGTGCGTTCATGGGGATGGTGGCAGCAACAACAGTATTTTATGCCCTCAAGCCCTAAACATCCACCAAGAACTAGAGCTGAAGCACCCTGACGCTGTGGGAAGCTGGGAGTGTCCAGGGCTCACAAGCTGGGAAAGAAGCTGTAGTCACACCCAAAGCTGAGCCCACCTGGTGGGGCAGGAGGTGGGCTACTGGTTCATCACAGTGAGGCTGGTGCCCTGCACTTGGCTGTTGTGACATCCTGCCTCTGTTAGATCACTGTTCTTTGGGATGGACAGAGCCTGCTTGACCAGGTGCTGCTGGAATCAGGAGACAGCCGCCTCTCATACTGTCACTATTGTTACTGTCTTGCCCAAAACCTCACCTAATTCTCCAGAGGCCTGGCTGTGTTTTTGGCCAGGAGCACAGCAGGTAACAGCTGCAATGAATCTGTCTCCAAACACATACACAGCTCAATCAATGCATCCATTTATAGCAAAGCCCTGCTCTGAGGTCTAGCTTCACTTCTCTTTTCAATTTCCATTAAAAGTTTACTGATTTCCTGCCATTGTGGGGTGGGGGTTTTTTCCAAAGAAAATTAGTTTATATTCTTTGGGGCACTCAGCAAGAAAGATTTCTAGATTCCCTGGGAAAATGGAGCTTTTTACAAACTCTTTTCTCAAGTTTTGGTCATGGATGGGATTAGGCTTCTGTTTTATTAACCAACAGATATGGCCAGTGGGACACATTGTAAGGCACCGTGATCCTCCAGGTAGCGTTGCTGTGGGTGGCTGTAAGGTGCAGCTGGATTCTTGCCAGCAGCGCTGGCGTGGCACGGTGTGCCTTGTGTGCTGCTTTGCTCTTGAATTCTCTGGAACTCTCAGGTGGCTGCATCTGGTTATTTGTATTGTCTGCTTTCGTACGGTGCTATCTCGTCTCTTTCACTGCGAATTTTTAGCCCAGCTTGGAGTATGGCTAAAATTCTGAAAGCTGGAGTGATTTAATTACAGCTGTATACACAGTAAATGAGAGCATGGTCTTGGTCACAACCCCTGTAGTTGGGATGATAAAAGAATTTCCCTTACCCCCCTCTTTTCCAGGAAAGTCTGAATAAAATCTTTCACTCTCTTTGAATAGTTGTAATTAAATCACTACAGCTTTCAGAATTTTAGCTGTCCCCCATGTTGGCAGTCAGTCTCTGCAGATAGCATTCTTAGCTATGAAAGTTGCTGTCATTGGACTAAGAAATAGTGTCTAAAAAGCAAAATTGTCAATATACAATATACACAGGCATAATTTCACTCTTTATGGAACAGCTACATGAAATACTGAATCTAATTGGCCCCTTGAAAGACAGTATTATACATTCTTGTCTAGGCTGTAATCAAGCCACATCTTCAGGTAACATGTTATGACTTTAAAGGCTCAATCCAGTTGTCAAATACCTGGCGAACATGCTATGATTAAGAAATAAAAAGTATTTGTTTACTTTCATCTGAACACCTCTACTTTCTCTGCTGCCTGTGTTATGTGCTGAGGAAATTCCAACTCAGCTACCAGTTTAACTCTTCAAATTTTAGGATTAAAAGCTGTTTTCCAGTGGCTACAAACTTCTGTAAAATAGTCTTTACTCAGCCTTTGGCTTTCCTGTGCAGCAAGAATTTAAGTAGGTGGGAACAGCCACCTGCGGGTGTGCTGGCCTAGAAGGTACCAGCCTGCGCACCTGTCCTGGTGATCCCTGCATGGTCCATGTCCCTCAGGCCACCAGAGGAGGTCCTCAGTACCCAGCTCTGCCTTGTTATCATGTTTGTTTCATCCTAAATGTGGAGAAGCTGGGAAAAATCGCACATTGCTGAGACCTGTTGAGCGGCTGCTGGTTCTGCCCTGCCATGGAGGCACTCCACCTGTCCCTGCCGTGATTAGTTTATTGTCTCAACACAGGATATTGTTACCAGGACTGGAATATGGCCATGCTAACTTTATTTTTTCATTAAACTAAACAAACAAGACTGAAAAGATACATTAGGGTCCAAAAGAGGCACTACTGGTTTTTAGCCAATTTTCTTATCGTTGCTATAAAAGTATGAGGACGTGCATTATAGAACCGTAGTTGTAGTGGGTCTGGCTGAGCTGGGTCTGTTTTGTGCTGGGAGCTAGAAGGGTACTGATAACATACCTGTGTTGTGACTACTGCTGAGCAAGGATCCCAGCATTCACCCCTCCAGTGGGATGGGGTGGGCAAGATCTTGGGAGGGGACACAACCAGGACAGCTGACCCAAACTGACCAAAGGGATATTCCATACCATATGACGTCAGCTCAGCTATAAAGCTAGGGGGAAGGAGGAGGAGAGGGGGGGCCGTGCCGTTGTCCTCCAGAGCAACCGCTACGCGTCTTGGAGCCCTGCTTCCCAGGAAGTGGCCAAACATCGCCTGCTGATGGGAAGTAGAGAATAAAACTTTGTTTGCTTTGCTTCCGCGCGCGGATTTGCTTGGCTTTGCTTCTATTATTATTATTAAACTGCTTTTTGTTTTCTCATCTTATATTCCTCCCCTTTCTTTTTGCTCTGCTGAGGAGGGAGCGGGGAAGGAAAGGGGGGGTGATAGAGTGGCTTGGTGGGTACCTGGCACTCAGCCAAGGTTAACCCACCACAGTAGTTTAAAGCTGTGCCAGCAAAATAATTTAGATGTTGTCCAAAATTAACAAATCCAAGCTGTTATTTCTCCCAGAGGTTAGATGGTATAATTTTATTTTCTTTTCCAGTATGCCTAGGTAGCATCTTCTATAAACTCTGGTGCCAAGGAAACTCTGGAAACATTTTAGCTGTTATTAAACTTAATTTTAGAGACAATTATCAGAGCATGATTAATACCTATAGCAGGGTGAGAGTATAGTGCACTTTTAGTGGACAGCTAGGAGCTGGTGCTTATTTTTCCCAGATTACAAGGACTCTAGGTCTCGGTCATGCAGAGGTGTCCCTGCACACCTTTGTTCCTGGGAACCTGCTGGCTTTCCTCTCTGGGGTCTCTTGTGTGTGCCTAAGTGTCTACGGAATTTGGGCTGTGGTACATAATGGTCTGACAGAGGGAAAGCACCACTTGCCTCAGGTGCACCAGCAGGTGAGGACAACAGGCAGAAGAGGAGCAAACCTCTCCATGGGGTTGTGTGTGCCAAGGCAGATGTCACCTCAGCTCAGCGCTAGGAGAGCAGGAGTGGTAAAAGCTGTGCTCGTTCCCTAAGCCAGCACAGCAGGCAGCTGGCCACTTTATCTCATTAGCAACACATGTACTAATGCTCCTTTGAACTAGGGCAATGTGGCAAATGCAATCTGCGTGTGGGCACCAGGCCGCCAAACACACAGATGGAAGGTCTGCTTCTGCCCTCCTTGCCTGCACCCAGCCCACGGTGGACCTGGGCCCCTGGGAGTTTCAGAAATGCCAAGTTGCCTCCTAATATTTTCTGCCAATACCATCTGCAGAAGATGTTCACTGTGAACTCTTCAAACAGCTGGGGACTATTTTGCCCTGACAGTTGTGCACTGGGAGGCCCCCGTGCATGTCCATGGACATGGCATGCACAAAGGCTGCTGCAGCCTTTCTGGGAAGGTGTTGGTGTCTCCATCAATGTTGGTGCCAGCCTTCGCTGAAGAAAGGAGAAAAGGAAAGGGAGAATAAACACCTTTGAAAAGCTCTTCTTACATGTGAGGAAACAAATGATGATACTTCTGATGCTACCAGATGCTACCTGGTGCTATTCACAGCCCTGTTTTCATTTAAAGATTTCAGTTAGGTAGATTGTGCAGTTATGTCTCTCCTGAAAAAAAAAAAAAAAAAAAAAAGAGGTTAATCTCAAACTTCATTTCAGCTCCAGCCTCAAAACATTATCTTGTGTAAGCATGTGAATGACCAAAGCATTACTTCTTGTCACAGTAACAGAAGGGCAGGAGGATGGTGAATTGGAATTCAGTTTCTAATTGCCAAAATGTTTTCCCCTCTACTTACCCTGTTTTGACAATGGATGGTTTATGTCAGCTGAAAGGAATCTGAAGATACGTCATAATCTTACTTTTTTTCTGTCCAACTGACTCTGTTGGCAAGTCAATTTATGAAGGCTAAATTATAAGCAGTAGACCAGAGATGGAAAAGTCTTTATTAGATAAAACAGGCAATGCAGGGTACAGCTCTGCCTGAGAACTTATCTGATGCCAGACTGACAGTATTCTTGCCCAGCGGAAATTATTAGTCTTTGAAAGGGGTATGTAGTGAAACACATTAAAAATGGCAGCGCAAAAGATGTCTGTCTGCTCATCAGTTATCACAGGTAGCTACACCACACTGTGTGACAACTGTGGAGGAAAGCCGCCCGGAGCTGGAGATGCGCCAGCCTTCAGGACAGATCACAGAGCATATCTGATGACAGTTTCCTATAGGTGGATGTGACTAATCATAGGAATAGGTATGCAGAGTGACACTGGCATAATTAGTTTTCAAAACTCTCAGAGGTCACTGAGTGTACATATACAATTTTATCCAATTAACTAGAATTATTTTTGTATGTTGCATGCCAGGAGCGTTTGTAAAGCTCCAGGGGTAAAGACTGGAATGAGCACTTTGGTTCAGCAGGCTATCAGGATTTGAAGCCCTGATTCAGCAAGGTACTTTAACATATGCATAACTTTAAGCATTTGAGAAGTCCTGTTGTTGACAGTGGGACTACTTAGGTGCTTCAAGCTGAATAATTGCTTAAATGTTTTGCTGAATATGACAACGTTGAATAAATGTGGTACAGGTCTAGAGCTTTTAAATGTCATGTCAGGCGAGCAAACACCATTAATGAACACCAAGTTCCTGTCAAAAGGGTACCCTGCTTCTCTAGGGCGAGGGAAATTTTGGAGTGGTGCTGCTGTGTGGGAGCAAAGTCAGATCTGACTGTAATTCACCGCACACTTACCTTTCCTTGCTGCAGAGACTGCCTCTCATCTCTTCTTTGGTAGCAGCTTTGTATTACTTCTCTTTATTGAAAACAAAACCCCAAAAAGTAGCTCACAGTCTAAGCTCAAATTCTTGTGATTCTTCTGCAGTTTCATTCAAACTAGGGGACATCATCATGTCCAAGATGTATTGAACTGCTGAGGAACCTCAAAGGCTGCAAAATCCATTGACAATTCATTTTTTGTTTCAACAGATTGAGTCAGAAACTGGGGAGGGGCAGGTGTGGAACATTTCTCCATGGTTGATATTGCATTCATGAATCCAGCCCTTTGTTCAGCTGGGGGCTGCACACTGACAAATGTGCTGTTTCCTGAAGGCTGTAACATCTTTGTCCGGTGTCCAGGTGCAGGAAGTAGGGTACAAACTGGGTGTCCTGGGTTGGCCAGGACAGTGTTAATTTTGTGTGGAGCCAGGTAATTCTATACCATGCTGAGGTCATGCCCTGGGGCCAGCTCCGGGGAGGGGCCAGTTCCGTTGGGGGCGGTTCAGTTGGAGCTCAGTTCGCCTTGAACTTCGCTNTATATATATTAAACCTTCCTTACCTCAACTCAAAAAGGCACTTTTAACCCTTTTTCTTTCTTTCTCTGTCCGCAGCCTGCGGCAGAGGGGAGGGGGCAGGGAGAAGCGGCCGGCCGCACAGCTCGGCTACCCCGCAGCTCTTACTAAACCAACACACTGGGGCAGGATTTTTTAAAATCATTTTAAGATTAAGAAAGCAACCCAAAATCTCAAGACATGCTTAAGATCAAAAAGACTCCAGCTCAATAAAATATCAGAGCTTCTTTTCATCCCACATCTAGCCATCTTTCTCCACTAATGAAGCCTGGTTGAATCAGCTATTATCTATCCTTTTTGGTAGACAGTGACTCATTTTTTCTTCCTGAAATCTTCTTCTTTATGGTCCTTAAGTCTACTGCAAGCTGCCATTTAGGTAGTGGTGTGTGTATTGAGATACTATGTCATCCTTCGCCTTGGCTGTGATCGACAGAAGGCCAGTGTCATGGCACTAGCAATTAGTCAAGAATGGTAATACCCTGAATGCTGAGTTCTCACATATTGTCACATTAGATCATTTTACCCTTGAATTGCCTCAAGACCCAAGCTAACACCCAGTCAGCCTATCAGTTTCATACAGCAGTTCTCAGCTTTCTCCAGTTAAAATGGATGTTTAGATGTCTCTTTCTGCTGAGTGCAATAGCTCTGCCAGGACATGGAGAACACATCCCTCTGGACTGCTTGGTGGCTAAGAGACGTGCCTGGCAGGGAGAAGAGCCTGGTTTGTTGTTTTTTTTCCAAAATAAGCAGATAAGACTTTTATACCTAAGTGTCTCACACTCTGGGATTGTGCTTTATCTCTTGAGCCACCACGGAGTGGAGGCCACTCCCCAGAAAATAACCAGATGGCTTGGATATGCCAAAATTTCAACATTCCCTCCTCTTTTTTTAAAGTAAATCGTAATTATTTCTCAAACTCAACTTGAAATGGAAAATGGCTTAATTTGATCTGAAATTACATTCTTCTGCAAATACACTATTTTTTTACAGAAAAAACAGGCCTACAGAGAAGTAGTTAATATGGTTTTACAGCTGTACTTATTAAAGGTCCCATTCACAGCCCAGGTAGGATCCAGTACTCAGTGAAGTTGACACAAAGCCACTGAATTCAACGGGCCTTGGACAAGCTGCGAAACTCCCTGCAGGTAGCATATAACTGGATATCAGAAATAAAATGCAGCCAATGGTAAGTCATTGCAAATTATAAAATCAAAACCAAATATGTTCTTCTGTTTTGTCACACTACTGTTTTGCCACTTAGTTTCTGACCAGCCTTAGAGGAACAGACTCTGTGTTAGGTGTCAGGACGAGCTGAGCTGTAACTCCACTGCTAGTCCAGATGTACTGGGCAGTAGTCATTTAACTGTCATGGCTAGCTGTGACAGTTACAACTTTCTTAAATACCTTCTCTGGAGGAAACCGTGCATATGGTTCTTGCGTTTTCAGCAAGCAAGGACTCACCACTAGACACATAGGGAGGGAAAGGACAGTGCCTCACAGCAGTCAGAGGAGTACAGCTGGTGAAGAAGGGCTGAGGGTGACCGTCCACCAGTCAAGGAAGCTGCCCTCCCACTCTGCTCCCTGGGACCCCCCCTTAGCCACCCCTGGGAGAAGGCATGGCAGGATGCTTCTGCCAGACTGGGGTTATGGTGGCCCTAGTTGTAGTTTAAAAACTTCAGGGATCAGGGTAGTTTGAGGGTTGGGTTTTTTTCATTGTAGTGTACTCTACAGCTGCTCCTAGACTTTGCTCCTCTGCCTTTCAGCTGCTTATCACATAGTACCCTAGGTCGCTAGTTACTCGGGAGGCTGACAGGCAGTCCTCAGTGGTTTATGAATTAACTGCCCACAGCTTTCCACTGTGGCAGTCAGTTTAAGTCTTGGGCTCTTTCATGGGAGAAGTTGAATTGTCTCTGCCCACACTGAAGTCTCTGAGATGAGAGTGACCCTGGAAGGGGAAGGGACAGATGAGAATAGTTTCCAGTGCTGAGTGAGATTCTCCATGACTTGCCTGGTGAGTCTTGCAGCACCCCTGCATACTACATGGGGTATCACTGTTCTGGACTTATGAACAGGAATGTTGTAGCGAAAGGTGCCAGTGCCACCATCAGGGCCAGACCCTGAGTTCCAGCTCCTGTCCTACCTCTGCTAGCAATGGCCCATCTCTGGAGGAGACCTGAGCAC
>VZZY01020125.1:441004-452113 GCA_013400335.1 Eurystomus gularis | reverse complement strand
TGTACGTCCAGTAAGGGTTAATCTGTACGGCTAGAGCATCTCTCCGTGCTGCCCACGGGTACGCTGAGGAGTAGTCCGGCCATTTCTGAGACAGCTTTGGTTTGAAACAGAACGGTGCCCTTCGACTGATTGGTACTAAGAAAGTTAAGTGAAAACGTGGTTCTGAAAAATAACACTGCAGAAATAATACTCTGATCGGATGTACAGTCTATGGCACTTCATGAGAATCCTTAACAACGTGGTACTTAAAGCCATTGATGTGCTTTAAAATAGACACAGTTGTGGTTTCGCTTGGCACATTCATCTGTCAGATACCTCTCTTACCACTTCTTACAATCTATTACATTAAAAATATTACTCTTAAACAAAAGTTACTGTGCATGCACGCTCTCGTCTATAATGGCAATTTTAAATACAAGGTGCACCTTTGTTATTTGTAAACCTTGAAAGAAATAAACTTACTTTAAAAAAATTATATCTTGGTCTACAGACGTACCAATACATAATAGATTCATGGGTACACCATCGTCTGTCTTTTCAAGGTGACGCACGCGATTACGTAGGAAGCAGACGGCGTCTGCACATTCAAACCCACACGCGTCCCTCTGCGCGAGAAAAGAGAGACGATGCTGTAGTCTTTTAGACAATAAGATCACCTCAGCACAAATACCAATTAAATGTACAAAGTATATAGGCAACAGTGTGCAGTGGATGTCCACGTTCTCGTCCATCCCGTTAACATGCAATGCGTGGAGGTCTTACTGCTGAGGGAGTTTCGGGTGACGGTATATACATTATGGCTGATGAGCTCGTCCTCTTCCCAACCCAAACACACTGTCCTTTGCTCTTTAGTTATGACCTAGGAAGGAAAGCACAGAAAGCGTTTTCAGCACGTCATCACTTTTTGCTAGCGCCACATCAGCCCAAATTTTACGACCGGGAAGCTGGGGAAGCCTGAACCCAACCTCCCGGGGATCTCCCTTCACTCTACAGCCCAGTTCCACAGCGATCCAGGCAGACGAGACGCCGGCCTCCCGCTGTCCCCGAGGCCCCAGCTGTGGGATCACAACCCGGGGGACAGTGCCCCAGCCCCAAAGCTCCCACCACGCGCTGGCGAGCACTGCCCAGCAGCCCCGTGCCCCTCTCTCCTCCCAGGCCCTGCTGCCGCTGACATAGAATCAGCGAATCCTTTGGGTTGGAGGAGACCTTTAAGATCATCAAGTCCAACTGTTAACCCAGCACTGCCAGGGCACCGCTAATTCCATTATGGCCGAGCCATTCAGTAAAAATCACAGCAGAAACGGAGCTTGAGGGAGAGAAGGGTGGTAGAAACCAGAAGCTGTCCCCGGGGAGGTGACGAGCTGCGGGTGTCTGGTGACAACGGGCAGAGCGGTGACCACAGGTTACACATAGGAAGCAACAGGGAAAAAAACCTCTCTCAAGCTTAGCACACCAACCTAGATTTCCGGTTATGAGAACAAAGGTTGCCTCTCTCCCCAGATCTTACCAGTTTCCGTAGAAAACAGAAACATTCTGTCCCGAAAGCCAAATTACGCACACACCCAGGTAGGAAAAAGGCAAACAATGACCCACTGGGAACTTACTGTTTGATGACAAAATGTCTACATCTGTGTAACATACTTGTGGCTAGTCAGATGTTCGGCAGATATTATGGGTATCTATAGGTAAAAAATGCAAACAGTGAGTAACGCGTGCAATGAGCCCACCCAGAGACACAGCATTTTGCTACAGAACATAGGTTTGGAAAAGCGAGGATCAGCGGTGAGTTGGTGGATTTTATATTGTAACTATAAGTTAAACTGAAGTGCTACAATAGCAACTTAAAACCCGAAAAGGTTGTGTTAGGGACTACTGACAAATATAAACAAGTTATTACCGGTTGTTTAGGAAATAAGAGAAGCTAAAATCTACAAGTCATGCAGTTGCAGTAATTGAAAATTGCCCTTTTTGTTGGCCTACACAGAATTCGGTGCTTTCAGTGGATTGTCTGGAACGACAAATGCTACAGCGGCCTTGTTTCGGTCTGGCTTTGTGAAGCGTTCACTGCTTTCACTGTCTTGGTTTCCGAATGCCAAACCCAAGATGCCCCGAGCTTGATTTTCACGGCTGGTGAAAATCGGCTGTGGAGAAGAGCTGCTGCGGCATCACGGTGGATCAGCTGCAGAGCTGAGACTCCCCAGAGCAGTGAAACTTTCTCAAGACGTTCGCCTGCGCGAACGGAATTCAGCACGTGGCTCTCTTGAGGTGCCCCATCAACTTGGTTTCCCGTTTGAAAAGTATTGAATCAGAACAGATTGCCAGCAGTGCAAATGACAAATTTATATCCCCAAATTTGTATCCGAGGTCTGGCTGGAGGGAGCACAGAGACGCTCACGCACAGGGGAACATGCTGGGGCACACGGCACAACGGGGATCTGTGCGACCACAAGCGGCTGCTGCACTCGAAAAGACTCTTTTTCCTCTAATGCTGACCTCCTAATCCACACATGGAAGGGAACAGGGGGGGTCTCTTCTGAACTAAACCGTGTACAGGTCTTGGTGTCGGTATTTCCACCCCTTGTGCCCTCTCCTCCCCTAGCAACTCCACACAACACCGTACAGAAATGCGCTCCAAGCGTAATGAAGCTTCTCATACCATTTTTCCTACTGCTGCAGGCCAGGCTGTTGCACCCCACTGTGTAGAAGCATCAGGGATAGTGCTGTCGGAACATACCAAGGACCTTCAACACCGCTCAATGAAGATGAAGGGCCAGACCTTCAGACTTTTGGCATGCATGCACGTTGCATCGTGTGGCATTAAATAATTCCAGCGTTGCTCACACAGTATATACATATATTTGTTATATATGTATATAGGGAGGCTTGGCTGCAGAACTGCACTAAGTGTGTTATGAGGCTCCAGGGAAGATATGCATGAAATGGTCGGATTCTACCACACAAAGTTTCCCTCAAGTCTATTTGGGAAAGGTTGGTTAGACAGAGATGATTTTTTAAAAATAACGCTGTTTTCCTGTGGCTTGGTCTGTTCTCACAGCTCCCTGGACTTGGGGAGGATACAGAGACACACTTAATGGTGCAATAAATTAAAATACTAACATACTTTGGGCATACAGGTGGTTGCTGGCTTAGGTGACACGTATAGAGGCAGTCCCACCTAGACACTAGCTTTTCAAACTACCAAGTTTAAATCCATGAGTGACATGGTCACCCAACAAACATTTCTGAGGAGCAGAAGGTCTACCTGCTCAGCAGCCTAACCTGAGTGGTTCTGGGAACTGAACTGAAATGTTTTTTGGAATTAAAATATCCAGGTCCCTCCTGAGACTCAGGATGTGCAGGGCTTATACACAGGATGATGTCTGGAATAATATTTTTGAGAGATCAGTAAGCAGAAAGGTTAACAAAGGACGTAGAGCTGGGTGTAGGACAAAATGGAGGTGCTCAACGGGCAAAGGTGGAAGGGCTCAAAGCCAGACTCCGGAGTCAATCCTGCGGGAGCGTGGCCAGGCTGGGGGCTCCGGGCTCTTCAGGATCCATCCACCCCGAGCACAGAGGGGCACGGGCACTGCTGCCTCCTGTCCTGCTGCAAACCCAACAACTTTATGTTGAGATTTGTTTAACGACTTAAGGGGCTGACTGAGTCAGGTAAGCCTGCCTTTAAAACTGGCATTTATTTCCAGAATTATTTACACGTACAGAACCACACTGGAAAAATGCCGAAGAAAAGGCTTTGTCCCCTTTTCTGAAAGGCACGTGTGTGATTCCCACCGAGTCGAGAGGAACGCCTGCACATCAGACCAGAACTGAGGGTTTCTAACACAGGTGGTTTGAACTTCCTAGTGTATCTCAGAAAACAGTTTGGGGTCTTTTAAAAGTTTTTGCTGTTGCACTTTGAGCAGACGTACCAGAGAGCTCTGCCGTTTGGACAGCCCAGCTGGACCGGCAGCCCAGGCTCTGCTCTCGGAGCAGCTCCAGCTGGTACGTGAGCACTCATCTCCAGAGCATCGCCTCTGGCCTTGCTGGGAGCACCTTCCATCACCTATTTACTAAAGCACTGCTCTGAAATACACCCAAACGTGGCCACAACTGGGGTAGCTATTTGGAAATAGAACCGGACTCTACTGGGCATTTTCTGAAGCCTGCCTGCTGCGATGAAAGATGGGCCATGTCCGAGCTGAAACACAAGGTTTCAAAGGAGTTTCTGTGTGGCCCGTGCTCAAATGTTTTTGTTTTGCTCTTGGAAGAGGAGAGTCAGAACATGTTCAGACTGCTAAATCCAGACTGCTAAATCCAGACTGTTAAAACGGTGATCCTGCAACCCCTCTGCACAAAGGTTTTACTGGCTTTCAGTGGAGTTCTGCACTAAAAGGAACTGTTGGCTTCACAGAAATAGAAATAAATAATGGGTTCCGTGTGTTATCCCTTTCTCTTTACATCTGAGCAGAAACAAGCAGCATGGCCCATAAATGTTAAGACTGAGTCAGAAACTCTATTGTCAATTATTTTTAGCATCAGAAATGGAACTGCAGCACCTTTCGAGCACGGATAAAGGCTTATTAGGCTGCGCTGCAGGTCTCAGAGAGAATGTGTAGGCCAACAAGAGGTAATATCAAATCCCCCATGCTCATTAAAAGCACCAATTTCAAGTTGTCTGTAAGGAACAAAGCTGTAAATTAGCAAACCTGGTTGGCTGTGGCTGTTGCAGCGAAGGGAACACTTGTGGCAGATGTTGTTGCTGCAGACACAGTGGCTGGCGTAGCACCGTGCACCATGGGAACTTTCGGAAGGAAAATCACATAAGCAAACATACAGAAGAGTGGAGCAGTATGGGAACCAGAGCGACACGTGGAAGGGGAGTTGAGCATGGTATTTGGCACAGCAAGAAGCCCGAGACGTCATTGCCAGCGCGTGACATGCAACCACAGTGCAAAGCAGGACAGCATTCCGGGGAGAGAGAGGGGAGGGGGATGAAAGAGAAAAAAAGGGGAAAATGCTTGTTACCATCAAATCAAGAAAATCGACACAAACAAGCTTAACCATTTCAATACAAAAAAAACAACAGAAGGATTTTAAAATGCCCTTATATTTATAAATCTTTGTCTTTTAAAAATTCAACCCGGATTATTTACTACAAACAAAAGTTAATCTCCTTGAAGGACAGTATACGGCTAGCGGCTATAGAAAGATACAGTCTTTATTTAACACAAGATAGTTTCTAAACACTGGAACTCATAGTCCAATCAAAATCCACCAAGGAACAATGTGCAATTCAGAAAACTGCCGTACAAAATTAACGACGTCTACGTGTCCGTGTCAATTAAACTGCATTTAATTGACAGGTGTTAGTGCAGGAGGCTAAGGGAGATGGATTGGCACGAGAGCTCTACGTTAAAATCTAGCAGTGGATTTTGAGGGTCCGTGAGCTGCACCACAGGTTTAAGATAATCAAGAAACAAAGCTGGCACCTACCAACACTTGTAGCGGGTGTCATGCACAATATTGAGCCTGCCCATCATGCATTGCAACAGGAAGGTGGATTTGGAAAGGGAAAAGAATTAAAACAACCCATCACACGTGTAATTAGAAATTTCATTTGAACAAAGAAGAAAAATTGTTATTATGGGAACAGTGGCATGTAACGGTCAGCACAATCAAACCATACAATAGCACAGAGATCCGTGGGGACTAGTCTGGGGCGAGGCAGAGAGCTGGTGGGACTGTGTGCTGCTGTGTCGTGGGGAGCACTGCGCAACGTCAGCATGGCCAGGAAAAGCTGCTTCAGCTTTATTTTTAAACTCTTTTCACCTTACATCTTTTTGCCTTTTCGTACAAGCTCTGTAATGCTCTTTACCCTGGTTTCCTCAGATTGCAAGAAATACTTTACACTTGCACATAAGGAGAAACTTGTTTGGTGTGGGGGTGTCGGAGCCTGGCCCAGGCTGCCCAGAGAGGTTGTGGAGTCTCCTTCTCTGGAGAGATTCCAAACCTGCCTGGACACGATCCTGGGCCCTCTGCTCTGGGTGACCTGCTGGAGCAGGGGGGTTGGACCAGATGGTCTCCAGAGGCCCCTTCCCACCCCACCATGCTGGGATTCCGTGACTCTGTGAGCTGGGTATGCAGTACTTCTGCCGCATCTCCACAAGCTCCATGAGCTGCCAGTGGAGTGATCCGGACTGTCCTCTGGCCCGTCTGCCTAACACACAGGGACTGAATAGCTGAAGTCTCCTATGCAGCTCATGGCAGCACCTAAGAACGCCGGTTCAGCATTTTTTCCTGCACCATGGGATGTATTTTAAGCTGCTGGGCTCACAACCTGCAACTAGTCTAGACAGAAACAGTTGAAGTACCTGGTGAGTGCTGCCCTGCCACTACAGAGCCAGGAGCAGCAGGGTGGCTTTAGGAACACGATGGCATCCTTTTTCAAATGCCACTACGTTGCTAATTCTGTTTACTTTACGTAGCAAAATGCCTTCCACCACACTGAACTCAGAAGCTTCCATTTTTTGCTTTCAGTATGGTATTTACTGATATTTCAGAACATCCACTTTCAAGATACGATTTACTTTTTAATTTAACAAATCACATTTATTAACTCCGCCAATTATGCCTGACGCAGCAGAAACAGAGATAAACTCTGAGATCTGGGGACAGAGACTGCAGTGGAAAAGAGACTGCCAGCGGGAGCCAGGGCAATGCTGCTTCCTTGACATTACGTGACCGTCACGGGGGACGCGAAACCGCTTCAGCCAGTGCCAAGCACTGGAGTGGCTTCACAACCTCAAGAGCATTTAACTAAGCAGGGAAGAAGTCAGTCAGTGTAATTACTGCTGGGGACAAGGTTATTCTCTGTCATCACCGCCTCTGCAAGGCTACAAAGAAAAGGGCATAATCATGTTTCCTAATTACTCTTCTATTTCTGTGTCAGGGAAGAGACCGAAAATATTCACAAAGAAAGGTTAAAAGAAGGGCGGCTCTTCTGACTCCTCTGACCTCCCTCCATGCACAAATCAGGGCTGAAGGCAAATGGAGCACTTGCAAGATGAAAAAATGGAGCAAAATTTGGCTATAAAGTACAAATAGTAAGTAAAACTGCTTTCTGAGTCCCCCTTAGGACATCTCTATGGTGTTAATGAGGTGACAGAGAAGAACCTCTGCATTCTGTCTCTGTGCCCTATTTATAAGCTTGTACATACTTCATCAGATCTGGAATTATTACGTCATTCCATGCATAATTACCTCTACTTGCTAAGGGCGAGTTAGATATTCATAATGACTCTGAACTATCACTGTAAAGCTTTCCAGCTCAACGTTTTAGTCCGAGCTCTCATCATTAACATTATAACCAGTGCACACAGTTTTGGAAGGGAATTGAAGCAAATGAACATAAGGCAGAGGTGAAGACACCAGCGAGGGTGCAGTGAAACTTGCGGATATGAAGACATAATGCTGTAGGACCCTCTTACCAGTAATAAAGATCATTTTCGCTATGACCTTAATATTCATCTCGACTTCAGGAGCCCCGACTGACTAATGAGAATACATGAATAATAAATGTGCAGTTTCCAATGTTCCCTAGCTTTTTCGGCACAAGGCAGAATTTTAATTCAAGGATGTGCTCAGTTAACTGATCGTAACTTCACAACCACATTATTCCTGCAGTGGAATAAAGCTGTTTCTATAAATAATCTGGGTTTACTGGTGTTTTAAGCGTTTGGGTTTTTTTTTCTCTTCTCTCCCTCATATTATGCCCCTCAGTCTATTTATTCTGTCCTGGCTACTGAATCCTACTGAGAAACATCACCACAGACAGCGTAAGCGCTCCTGTCGGGGTGAGCAGTGGTGCCTGATCTTTCCCTCCCTAGCACTCTGGAGGGGAGCAGGGTTTGCACCGAGACCCATGGAGGAAGGTGCTGTGGGAAAGCATCTCTGCAGTGACCGAGTCCCCCTGATGACCGGGGAAGTTCTCTGGTGCTGAAGCTGCAGTAACCACATGAATATGCAATGCGGCAACTTAACGGCAGAGGTGGCTGAAGCCTTTCCACGGCTGGCTGCATGGTTTGGCTGCCCTGCTGCAATCCTGCCCCTTCCAGCTCCTGGGAGGATCCTGCAAACCCGGCCCCTTTCTCCTGGGGGACTGCGCTGCTCAAAGACTGCCTGGTCACCCGGCTGACACGCACAGGCCAGGAACGGCTCAACCGAGGAGACGGTGAGCTGAGGCATGGGATGGCAACAGGCACCAGGGCAGGAGTTCCCTCTAGCTGCACACAGGAGCTCTCTGCGCCTACAGACGTACCCCCAGCC
Organism: Eurystomus gularis; assembly: GCA_013400335.1. Lineage (NCBI taxonomy): Eukaryota > Metazoa > Chordata > Aves > Coraciiformes > Coraciidae > Eurystomus > Eurystomus gularis. Next base: position 443,791 of record VZZY01020125.1, on the reverse strand, counting down.
AGCTCCCTGCTCCTGCAGGACACAGAGCATGTGCAGAAGTTGTGGACGCCAAGTGACCGGTGCTCTGCATACATCTAGCCCCACAGCGAAACGTTCGCCCACACGTCTGCCAAGGGGTCCAGAGTCAGAGCCAGGACCAAAGTACCAAAACAGGCTGTGAACATCTGCTAAGTCTCGCAGAGCCTCCTCACTGGTTAGACGAACTCTGCTTATTTCAACTAGCCAGCACCACAAGTTTTCTGAGCTCTTCCCTGCAATGCCTTTTAGACTCCCCTCTCAGCCCGGGGACAGCTTCCAGCAGCCAAAGTTTCTGGCAGACCTCAAAGGAGGAGCTGGGCAAAGAGGAAGCTTTATTTGAGAGTGGTGAGATGAGTATCTAAGAGCATTTACTCATTTAAAGAAGCTCAAGCTAAAAAATCCTCTACTTGTTTAACACACACTAAACCTCAGTGGTCAAGAGAGGTCAAATGAAGCACCAGGAACCCCTGCACAAACTCCTGCAGTTTCAGGACAGGTTTGCTAGAGGAAGAGCTGAGGTTGGTCGTGTGCAAGAGCTGATGTGAAAGATCCCAGCCAGTGACACAGTGCCAGTGAGGTCTGATGCGCAGGAGCCATCACCCCAGCTCCTGAGCTCACGGGGTGGGAGCTGGAGCCGCTCGAGGACTTCCAGAAACCACCCAGCCCCTCGCGGGTTTAATGGAGCTGAAAACCCGTGTGGTTTACTAACTACATCAGTGGTTAGAATCTGTGAAATAGTTTAATATCTACAGGAAGGACTGTGACTGCACAAGCATTTTTACATGAATTTTAGTATGAGGGCTAGAGAGCTGATCTAGAGCTCACTCAGTCTTTCTACCAACTCCAACAAGCTTTGCAACAAGCTTTTACTACCCTATTTCAGTGGTTGCAAGGCATTTTTGGAACCTAAATAAGTTATTAAAATGTACTAGATCAAGCATCTGACTTTTGTGCCATTTAAATTCTGCATGTTGGTTCTATGCCAGATTGAGGAAGAATGGTAAGAGACACTACATGGAATTCCTGGGAACATACTTGCTAAAGATGTTTAGGATAAAATCCTTTAATTTCTTGGTAAAGGCTGCAGAGCTGTGTTTTCTTTTCTCCCCTCCCCTCAACTAGTCAGCACCACGATGGGCTGTCCTCATAGACTCCTTCCAGGGTTCTGGGTACAGATCAGGCATCCTCTGCACACCTCTGGGAATGACAGTGCTGGTTTAATGTGGGCTCGTACGTAAGACCTAGCTCAGCTGGGTTAAAACAGGCGTGACTTCACACGACATGCCAGATGAGCAATTTTTCACAGAGTGCTGTTTGCAGAACCAACACACATATTCCAACGTTAAGTCCCATCACTTGTCCTCTGAAAGGGATTTCTGCTTATGTAAATAGTACAGGCATCAATTCCTCAGCAATTACAGCAGGACAAGCATAGGTTTGATCGCTCTTGAACACGAACAAGTGAACCTTGGTTCTGCTTAGGCCAAAATAAGCCCTGAGGCTTTAGTGGTAGAGGTCCAAACCGTGATTTCTTCTGCAGGTTCGTGATTAGCCTACCTGTGAGTCTGCCTGTGCCTTTTATGATCCCTGCACCCTAATTAAAAGCAAAACCTCCAAGTGTGTGACTCAGAACAACTGTTGCTAAGCACACAGAGGCAAAGGGGTCTTACAGCAAAGAGAAACAAGTACAACAGCTTAAGAGATGTGTAACGAAGAGAAGTTAATCGAGGGAACGAGAGAGATGATTTCCAATTCTGATTTGGGACAACAGAGCACGACGCTGATTTTATATCAGACAGGAAAACACCCACCCAGCTTCCGAGCAAAGCAGCGAGAAGCCAACCTTCCTGCAGCCAGCACCTCCCTCCTCTGCCCACGGCTTGCCGGGCACTGCGGGCTGGAGAGGCTGCCTGCACCGGGCACCTGCCTGCACCGGGCACCGGCAGCCGCCGTGCAAATACTTCTCTGCCATGAACAAGCAGTTATTTCCTAGTGTGTTTTTTCTAGCATTCCCCCTTCTCCCTCCCCAGAAAAAGGCGCCCAGGAAGCACTTACCTGGTGGGAGAAAGGCTGTATGCTGCTGTAACTGCATGTTGGCAAGAGCTTGCTGGTATTGGAAAATACCAGAGTTAAAGACTGCGGTGGCACCATTGGTTTTTTCAAGCGCAGGCCTCTTTGGTAATGGGGGAAGTACAGCTTGAGGAATTCCCTGAATGGTGGATGGGTATAAAAATAAAGTCCAGTAAAAAAAAGAAAGAAAGAAAAAAAACAAAACAAAACAAAAAAAACCAAAGAGGTGGGGTGGGGTGTGGAGGAGGATGGGAGGGAGGGAGGGAGAAGAAAAGGAAAGAGAGAGAGGAAAAAAGAAAAATCAGTGGAAGGCAAAAAACACCAGGCAGCACCATGTTTATCCATGAGCAAGCAAGCAGCAGAGCAGACTGAACTACCAAATAAAAGGCGAGGTCGAAGCTTTACGAGGGAGCACTACTGGAGCCTACCATTACAGCGGCACAGGTGACATGTCGGAGCCATACGTTATAGGAACCGGCGTAAATATTACGCTACGGTAAAGCTCGAGGGTTTCGATGGGGAGCGAGGCTATCGGGGCGGGGGAAGCAGCACTGCTAGCTCCATGAGGATCATCAACACGTAGAAGCAATGTTAATAGTCACCGTCCGGAGCGGATGGCAGGGCCGCTGGCGCCAACCCACTCCCCGGGCCCCAGCGCCTGCCCGGGCATGCAGAGCCACGCCGCATGCCGGCACCCCC
>VZZY01020125.1:395251-440476 GCA_013400335.1 Eurystomus gularis | reverse complement strand
CGCAGGGCAGGCCCCGGGGTGCTCACGGCTACGCAGGAGCGGAAACGGGGCTCCCCGCAACCGGCCACCAGCTCGTCACCTGCGCCGGAGCACCTCGGGGAGCCAGCCCGGCACCGCCGCGCCCCGGCACGCCCGCGGGGCTCCTCTTCCCACACCCCAGCGTGGACAGGACCGTGGGGCAGCACGGCCTTCCTCGGGGTGCTGGGCTCTCCTCGCTGGGAAACCAGCTCCCGAGTAGTTCCAGATCTGGCTGCTGCGACTACGAGTGGTCTGTGCCCGTGCCCAGCGAGAGCTGCCGGCTGCCCTGGGTGGGGGGCGAGGAGGGGGCTACGGGCAGCAGTAACACACCGAGGTCACTGCGAACTAAGTCTCTACAAAGACGGACTTACAGTAACTGGAATTCGGGTTTATCTATCTGAGCAGCTAGATAGATACGCATCTATCCACACACAAACACACACAATACACTATATATACATATATGCCCACGCACGCACAGACACGCACACACGTATGCACACATATATGTACATATAGATACTCTGTACACTGGCAGGCAAAATTAGTGAAACACCTGAACAGTCTGAAACTACTCAAGAGCAGATCTGGCACCACATGCTGAGAAAGCTCGTTGCACCATAGAGGGACTGGGACCCCCAGCACACGCACCCCCCTCCAGCAAGGACAGCTAACACGTCCACCAGAGCCTCTCCTTGGCAGATCGCTATTCCAGGGCTGTTTTCCAAACTCACCATGGCAGCTGCTGTCGCCGCTGCCTGGGCAGCTGCAGCTTGGTTAACCTGGTACTGGGCAGCCTTGATCTTGGCTTGCAGGTGCGCAGGAGGGTGGAAGTATTTGCACTTTTCCCGCGAGCATCTCCCTTTGATGTAATCCATGCAGACGGTGACCGTGTTGTCGTTGGTGTCGATCATTGCGCTGTCGGCGGGGTGGGCGAACCGGCAGTCGTTCTCGCCCCGGTTGCAGTTGCCACGCTGGTACTCTCGACATACCTGTGACATCGGGAAAAGAAAGTTGCTTAGTGTGGGTGACAGAGGAGCGGAGTCGGGATTTCTGGAAGTCTGTGTGGGCCCAGGAGGAGCATGGCGGTGGTGGGACTGTGGGCTTGGGTCCAGCAGGGAACCGGCTTCTCTAAAGCCACTTCTGATGTCAAACTCAAACCCACCAGAATCAAGCACACAGCAGGTTTTCTTTTGGCTCCCGCTCAGTGGCCCAGTTGCAGATGTACCTGCTCCCGGCAGGGTGCTTGGACTAGGTGACCTTGAAAGGTCCCTTCCCGCCCAAACCATGGTATGATTCTAGGATCAGTAGAAGGTGGACCATACTGGGATGGAGCTGAGGCTACAGCCAGAGTGGTCACCAGTCCCGCTGTCACGCCAGTGCCACACGACAGCAGCCAGGCCAAGCTGAAGGAATCAGAGGTTGCCCAAAGAAAGCTCCTAGGCTGGAGGGCATCCCCGCTGCTGGAACCCAGGCTCCAGCCCGGCCCCGAGCCCTCCCACGGTCCTGACACTGACCACTGACCTCCACCACCAACACGACAAACACCATCTCCCTCTTCACACACCCTGCAAACCCTGCATGTTAAAAAAATGACGCGTTCTCTTTTCACAGTCAGCTCTTCACAAACTGCAAACAAAACTGCCTTCGTCATCTCAGTTTTCCACGGGCTACAGGAAACAGAAAGGGACAAAAGCAACCAAGTTTGTATAAAAATAAAACTACTTTAGTAGATGGAATTTCCTTTCAAAGGTGGGTGCCCATGAGCTTGGATCATCACTATTTCCTCAAGGACCTTGGCTCTGATTCCTGCAACAAACCAAATTTGGTGGTTGTTTGGTTTCCATCCATGCTAGTGCTCTGGCTGCTTTTTAACCCCTGTGCTACTTCGAGTACTTGCTGCCCATCACCTCTGAGCTAGGAAATGACATCCCCGACAGGCAAGAGCAACGCTATTTGTGAACCCGCTCGCAGGAAACACCCATTTGTCCAGGGTCATTCTGGCCTAACCCTATTTATAGCCTTTTTCCATGCACAGACAGAGGCTCTGGATGCGTATGTGCAGCAGAGTGAAATGAGCCAGTTCAGACAAAACTAAATTATTTCCTTTGATCACTTGTTTGCAGTCTAGAAGTAAACTGGAGTCTTTTCCTCTGAAGACAAAAGATGCAACTCCTGTCAGTTGGCTGTCTTTGCTCTTTATCTTGTCCTGGTGATCCACAAAACCAAGATCTCAAAACTACGTGTAAGTGAGAACTACTCCATTAATAAATCAAAGATGATCTGTATAAATTCATATGTGTATATTATATAAATTATCTATACACAGAGAGAAAGAAAGCACATCCACAGAGAAGCTGGTGTTACCGTAATTAAACCCAGAGAAGGATGACCATAGAAGTGAAGCAGTTTGGCAGACAGAGACAACCTCTGGCACGTGCAGAGCAGATTCCCTCAGTGCTGCCGCTGAGGCGATGAACAGAGCTCAGAAGGGAGGTTTGCGGCAGGCAGACACACCGTGACACTGCCAAGTCCGTTCAGTGTGACCAGCTCTTCAACCACTCTGATGGGAACTAAGGACGTTCCCAATTCTGGTTCGTTCATTTAAAAGCAAGCGTTGAGAACGGTGTTATTTTTTTTGCCAGGGGCACGCAGCGATGCATCATTTCTTTGCGTGAGTGAAGAGATGCACAGAAGCATAAGATGTTGACTGGCCTTTCAGATCTGGAGAGCTGTGATTTAGTTATTTATTAATAGCCCTGTAATTAGCACCATCATTTTCAGCGCAGTACATTAAGAAACACAAACAAAAGAGGCACCTGTACGTCTCCAGCCTGTCTGCAAAAATGCCGAGTTAGTGCTGCAGGGAACGTTACCGATTCCTGTAATTCACTTCACTTCTAACTCTGGGCTGAGTTTATTTTGGTGACCCTGCGGGGATTCAGGTTGCCCACAGTGGTGGGGGGACAACCGCCATGTCGCCTCAGCTGTGGCAGAGGTCCCAGGCTGCTCACCCCAAGGCTGGGCAGACAAGGGACAAGGACAGCAGAGCCCAGATCCTGCCCTGCTGTGAGCAAGCCACATCTCCTGTCTCCTCCTCTGCACCAAAGAGAATTGATCAAAACGGGCTGACTCAGGACATCCTGCGTGTCTAAACAAATGGCACTGCTAGGTCAGATTTCCTAATTACCCATGATCTGAAAAGCTCCAAGAATTTCTGCTTCTTTCCGGCAAAAAAACGGTATAGATGAAACAAGCAGGAAGCAGCAGCCTGGTTATGGTCATTCCTGACTCCTGAATACCTCTAGCAGAAGATGACAGCACGCAAACGGAAACACGGGCATTGTAAACAGAGCAGTTAGGCAATTCCTTTCTCTCCCGCTTCCCTGTCCTCCTCACTTCTCTTCTGGTTCACGGCAAGAGCCACACTTTTGTTCAAGATATTTCTGGCAGGACAGCAGTGTGGGGAAAGCTGTAGGAAAAGCTTCAACCCATGAAATCTCCACTCTGAGATCCAGATTCCTTACGGGAGTGGCTGAATGCACTGGACACCCAAACGTCTGCATGCAACCCGGTCCAAATACGTATGAAACCAATCCTTCTGCCAGTAACAGTCACCAACCTTATCTTACGAATATTCACAGTAATTCGGGAGTCCAGGCACACTGCCTGACAGCTTTGGGTTGTCCGCCTGCTTTTAAAGTCTCAGATACACTTATTGAGAGCTTTTAGTTGGGCAGCAGCCCGATCCAGTGTCCCAGAACACGTGCTAACTTAGTTAACACCGGAGAACATCACTCTTGAAAATAAGTATTTAAAATTCTAAGCAGAACAAATCATATTCCAAGATTAGATGCTAACATCATAGTGGTTATTTTTCTCTCAGACAGCCCATTCCAAGGGGAGCGACCTGAGCCTTATAAAGCTCTCTGATCGTGGCGTAACAAACGACAATGCTCCCAGCCATGAGCTCGCTCACGGAGCAGGGAGACACAAGCTGGCTTCTCGGAGAGGTAACAACCCGACCACACAAGATCCCACAAATAGTTCTGCATTCCTGTAACCTATAAAGTACATTAAAACTTTTTGCTGCTCACAAAAATGATGTGCTTACGTGCTATTTGTACGTGACATTTGGATGCTCCTGGTTAAGTGCCCAATGCACCAGAAAGCACGAGTGAATTATCTTCTCACCTACAGATTTCACTGTTTAAATTGCTGAAGAGAAAAAGGAAAAGACACCCCCCGCCCCCAACAGATACTAGTTTTGTAAGACAGCAGCATGGTGTGGAACGGCAGAGTCGGTGGGTCAACCTGGATGTGCCTGTGATCCCAGCCAAAATAAAAAGCAAAACTTACACAGCTTGAAGGGTAGAAGCAGCTGGATTTCTTTAAAGTGCCATTTCGCCAGGAAAAGTGACAAAAGACACGCTCCTCCAAGTCTCAGAGCCATTCTGAGGGGTTTCCAACTTGGTCATTATCTTCCTTTCCATACAAGTTCAATGCAAAACCACTCGGCCTTTTTTTAAAATTTTACTGACTTCAGGTATTTTTGCTGGCTTTTCATGACTGATAAAAATGCTTTTTAATGCAGACTGTGGCCCTGGCTGTTTTGTGAGAGTAACAGTCTCACAACTCCCTCTTCTTGTGCGGAGGAGTTTGGCTTAGCAGTGTATCACTTCTCTAAATAGCTGTATAAATTATTTAAAAGCCGTGGAGATGTGGTACTGAGGGACATGCTTTAGCGGTGGACTTGGCAGTGCCGGGTTAATGGTTGGACTCGATGACCTCAAAGGTCTTTTCCAACCTAAACGATTCGATGATTCTGTGACACAGGGAACGTCAGCCGCTGGAGGACCAGATCCAGCATGGAGCCCAAGTTTGGTCGCAGTCTGCCAGTCAGCACAAGCTCTGCCCTGGAGGCACCACACGAAGAGGTGACCCCGCGCAGCCCCTCTTGGGCTCCCACAGAGGCAGCTGCTTCCCTGGCCATGGGCAGGGCTGGCGCTCGGGGGATTTGGGCATGTCCTGCTTCTGCTTATGAACAGAAAGCTTCTGAGCCCACATGTCCCCAGCACCACTGACCATCGCTGTGGCCTCTACACGGGTGGAAGCACAATCAAAAACAGCAGCCAAACTCAGCGCTGCGACCCAAAGGGCTCCCTGCCATCAGCACCTTTCAGTACTCATTTCTGAACCTAATGGGATTTATTTATGAATTTATCTAATTGCATTCTGGTTTTCATCTACCTCTGGCAGGTATCCATCCTGAAATAGAGTCCTCAAAGGAAAAGCATCCCGTGGTGATTCCAAGCAGCCAGCCATGTGCCAGCTCTCAGCTCGGGGCGGCTCCCTCTCCAGTAACCCGACCATGCTTTGGGGAACGCTTTCGGCAGAGAAAACATCTCTAAAAAGGGAAATGATGTGATCCCGCAGAAGGGGAACCTGTGGTGATGTGAGCTCTGAGAATAGTGACAGCGGCAGCAGGAAATGCTCGCTGCCAGATGACCCTCCACACTCCTCCCAGCTCACAGCCTTCTGAGCAGCAGCTTGTCAGTCAGAGATTTGACTAAGGAAAAGGAATTAAATTAGAATAATGGAATTGTTTTGGCTGGAAGAGACCTTTAAGATCATCGAGTCCAACCATTAACCCAGCACTGCCAGGGCACCACCAAACCATGTCCCTCAGCACCACATCTCCACGGCTTGGAAACCCCTCCAGGGATGGGGACTCCACCACTGCCCTGCCCAGCCTGGCACAGCCCTTCACAATGCTCTGGGGAAAAGAAATTGTTCCTCGTGTCCAACCTAAGCCTCCCCTGGCGCAACTTGAGGTCATTTCCTCTTGTCCTATTGCTTGTTCCTTGGGAGAAGAGCCTGATCCCCCCAGTTTTCCTTGTGAGGAGAATTAATCCCTGCTAATGCCGATGCACGGGCAGAAAGAAAAGCATCCCAATTACACCTGGCTGCGTTTTAAACCAGATCCTTCTCGCTCCTCTCATTGTGCTCCCTGCATTCCCGGACCACATCCAAGAGCAGAACAACCACCTCCTGCATGCCCAAGGCTTCGCAGCCTCCCCGCGCAGAGGAGACGCTGCCGTACCGGGATCTCTGAGCCCTGACGCTGCGCTAACGCCGGTGCTTGCAGCCGGCGGCACGTCGCTGGCCCAGCGCCCATGCTGCCACCGCGCCGATAAGGTGCCGAAAACACTGTCAGGCTGTTCAGATAACAAAGATTCAGGGCAAGGGAGAGTACCGGCTCGAGAGCACTAACACTTGTCAGGGTTGTAGCAGGGATGATAAGCCAGGCGCGGAGGAGGCCGGTGCAGGAGTGCCAGCACCATCTGTCCGGGGCAGAACTAGGAGAGAGGCTAAACGCTGGCTTTGACCCAGGCAGCCGAAGCTCTGCCCTTACACCCACGCCGGGGCTTGGTACCTGTGCCCATGTCCTCAATATTGACATCCTCTGGGCACGCACTAACACAGTTTCGAGGTGCTCCTGCTGCTGCCACATTCATTCCTAAAAAGGCTCAATATTTCCATTTCTATCTGCGACAGAGGGTCAGCAGTAGAACCGCAAGCATTAACTTACCGTATGATCAGTCGTTCGCTGTCCTTATCTGTCACCAAGATAGAATCACACAACCGTTTGGGTTGGAAAAGACCCTTAAGATCTTCGAGTCTAACCATTCTGCCAGCACTGCCAGGGCACCACTAAACCATGTCCCTCAGCACCACATCTCCATGCCTTGGAAACCCCTCCAAGGATGGGGACTCCACCACTGCCCTAAGCAGCCTGGGCAACCCTTGCAGGGAAGAAATTGTTCCTCGTGTCCAATCTAAACCTCCCCTGGCACAACTTGAGGCCGTTTCCTCTTGTCCTGTCACTTGTTCCTTGGGAGAAGAGCCCGACCCCACCTGGCTCCAACCTCCTTTCAGGGAGTTGCCGAGAGTGAGGAGGTCTCCCCTGAATACGACATTATCAGCTGAAGTGAAACCTGCATTATTTTCTTTCACAAGAAAAATACTTTATACCTGGGAGACATAATAAATGATACAACTTGTGAAAGTTACACAGATCGGCTCCTACCTCCAGCCTGTCTGTCCTCATTAGCTTCTGGGCAGCGGCGGCGGCAGCGGCAGGAACCGGGACGCCGGGGTTCCCTGTCACCAGCATCGGGGCGGTGGGCAGGATCTCCGCCGGGACCAGGCCTGGGGAGACAGGCCCCAGGTAGGGGTTGAAGGCGGCTGATGCGTTGGTGGCGGCTAAGCTTGGTGCAACGGAAAACATCGGCTGCAATCAGAGAGAACAAGAAGAAAGACCTTTTAAGTATTTATACTTGCCACGCCGTCAGCACAGTAACTTGTTGGCTGTCATCTTGGGCATGGTGGTGGTGAGCTTCTGTTGCTAAGGCATCCTTGTCAGCCTCTGCTGGTTCTCCTGCTCAGGCTTCCCCTCTGCCACCACAGCTCACGGGCAGCTCCTGGAGCAAACTCTCCTTTGAGCCACACTTGAGCAATGCCACTCTACATGAGCACTCCTCACAGCATGGCAGAAGGTCTGAGGCTCTCGGAGGGATGGGTGGACAGACATCTGCTCTTGGGGAAAAAGGCATCTGCACAAGAGCCCCGATGCACCATCCAACCACACTCAGCTTCAGACGCAGATGAATACATCCCTGACCCTAATGACAGCCAGCACTAGTCCAGAAATTGCAGAGGTTTAACACAGGAACAAGACCAGATGACCATAACCATTTATTTTTACAAAATTAAACAGGCTGTCCACGCAGATATCCAGGAAGAAACAGGCTGCATCAAGGAGATGCTTTTCTAGACTAAAAGATTAAGCCAGAGAAAGAGAGCAGGCATGCAAATACGGGGGCTTTTTGTTTGTTTGCTTGTTTTAAAAAAAGCAAGAGTCAGATGCCCTTGTAGGCTATCACATGTTGTGAAGATAATTGGATGGAGAAGACCAAATAATGCTGTAAGACTGAGCACGGAGCTGCTACACTGCAGCAAAGATTAAATAACTCTTCAGCCCCGCTGAATGCGAAGGCACCATGCTACCAGTGCAACGGGCAAATCAAATCTAGTCTGGAGGGTTTATCTGTAGTATCTAAATAAAGGAGTTACTCAAGGCATTTCCATCGTGTAAATGGGAATAATTGCTTTAACGTCTCTGGTTCTCCATCCATGTGAATGGAAAACAAACAGGCAAATCTTACAGGAAATAAAACACTACTCAAATACACTATTAATTAACTGTACTCTTCATGACTGTGTTCTCAGCTATGTAATAACGAACAGTAAAAATACAACTACGAATCAGCTTGGTAGCGTGTAACTTCAGAGATAACAGTGTTTGATTTCAGCCCAATATATACTCACTGTACAGGAAATAAAAGACTGCCCTATTTATTTTCTCCTGAGGTTGTTTTGTACTAACAGAAATATCCTGCGGCCTTTGACCACTGCAAAATAACAGTGTATCTTACTAGGGCCACTTTGTATTATTCTGAAACTCACAGGTATTTTGCAACATGCTGTACACATGTAGACTACGAGATGAAAACCCGTCCTGCAGTCATACCAGCTGCATAGCTGGCAGAAAGAGACCACAGGCTGGACGCCCCAGAGACTGTCCCTGGAGCTGACCCACGGCTCGGGCGGCTGCGGGACGGGAAGGAGCAGGACTCTGCGGCAAGAGTCACCTCGAGCACATCGAGAACATCAGCTGAGGGTCAGCCTGAGCTCCCCTGCTTGCAACTGTCAAGTGCTCAGAACTGGGACCTCAAGGCCATGCAGGAGAGGAGAGATGGGGGGGAGCTCTGGTCAGTCTGGGCCACTGGGCTCATCTCTTCTGTCTGCTCCTCGCTTGTTTTCCAGTGAGCTTTTGCATCCCCATCTCTAGGAGCAGAGGCAATAGCTCTCCATCACCACGACCAAACCAAACCACTCACTGGCCTTGCAGTTTGGGGCCTACCGTGCTGTGCATCATGTAAAATAGCTAAAAAAAGGGAAAAAGCAGCTCCTGTAGATCAGCAGAGAACAGAGGTGAGGGAGGATGGCAGCCTTGGATGGAGCTCTGTGCTGCCAGATGTCCCGTAACCCATGTCTCCTCTACTGAATAATTCTGCTCTAAAACTGCCCGAGCACAACCGCTGTGACCCTCAGCAGCAGGTCTGATCTCCACGAGTCTGCCTTCCAGAGGCACTGCTCGCTAACAGCGTCTAGTGATTGGGAAGGAGACATGAGGGTACCTTTGGAAATCAGCCTCTGCAGCACAGTGGAGTCGCAGACAGACAGACAGACAGAAAGACGGGCTTTCTGCCAGCGCTTCAGCTCGCCAGCCCCACAGGGAAGGAGCTGGACTCATTTAATGAACTTTTATCAGTCATCTACCGAGCACCGGCCACGCCAAGGAAAGCAGAGAGTGTACCACACACGCAGAGCAGCACTGAGAGCCCACAGCCCCTCGTGCCTCACAAACCCACGGGCAGGAAGCCCTGGTCCTGGCTCTGCTGCAGGCCTGGCACAGCCCAGCCGTGGAGAGCCAGCAGCCTCGGGGCTCTCCGTGTGCCCCGGGAGCCGGGGAACGGCCCCAGAGCCTCCCGCCACCCTCGCTGTCCATCTCCACTCTTCTAGTCTCACATCTGCATCTTCCTGCCTCTCTTCAGCATTTTTCACACTCTTCTGTGCTGGGAAAGGGAAGTCAGGAGGACACACAATCCCCGCTCACCCCCTGAAGTCCCTTCCCGCGGGCGCCGGCTAAAGGCAGATAAAAGAGTGAACTACAAAGGAGAGATGGGAAAAGTCCACGGACATCACTCGCAACTAAGATAATGAAAACATTTATCAGACAGAAATATGAGTGAAAGGATCCTACTGCTCTGCTTACCAAATTAGAGTCTCTCATTAAGTTAGTTCACTTACTTTTATTAAAGCATAAGGTATTGATTTTTGTAAAACAAAATGATCCAACTGAAGCGCCGTTAGGTGGGATGATATAAATCACTTGCCAGAACACCCTGCAACAACACCCCCTTCAGCTCTGCTAAAAAATAGTCATTTTAAAGCCAAATTAGTAGGATGGCATCCATTTGGAGGCACAGCTGCTGGGACAGCCAACAGGCCTTGCTATGAATCCTCGTGTTGTTCAGTCCCCGTGTTGAACGGGACTGAACTGGAAACGCACAGCTCGTGATGTTCGAACTCCAGCGACGCGACAGAAACGCCCCGGGCTTAGGGGAAGGTTTGTGCTGCGCCTCCGGACACTTGGACTTAACTTTGCTCGTTAGGGACAGCGCAAGTGCAGTGTAACGGGGAATCTCAGTTTGATTTACATGCTCTCCTCACACAAGTCTCTCTTTATATTAAAAAGGAAGGTTAATCCGAAGGACTGCGTTAGTATTTTTTTCATGTTTACCCAGATGTTGGTGTGTGCCTTCAACTTACTTTTTCCCCCACTGCCATTTTACCCACTGGAAGAGAGCTTCAGCCAGGTTTGCCTTTTCATGTAGAACACCCCAGCCTGGCTCATACATTAATCAGCACCAGTCTCGATCATACATTAATCAGTTCCCTCTAATGTCTGAGCTAGCAATTTATATCAAACGGGTTCTGGGCCAAATGTATCCATAGGGTAGCTCAGACAACCTCTCATCAGAGAGGGATGTGGCCCAGGGTGTCCAGCTCCCAAGCGGGTACGCGCATGGCAGGGTGATGCCAACCACCTTCACATCGCTGAAACAAGGGGTTGCTGCAGAACATCCCAGGTGAGGTTGGCCGGGGCCCTGAGCAACCTGCTCTAGTTGCAGCTACCCCTTCTCCTTGCAGGGGGGTTGGCCTAGATGAGCTTTAAAGATCCCTTCCCACCCAAACCATTCTGCTCTGCCTGAGAGCATGCTGGAAAAACCCAAGTCCAACTCCAGCAAGTGATTCCCTGAAAAGGTTCCCCTGAGGGAATGGAAAACATCCAGTGGGGAATCCTGTCCAACCCAGGAATTTCCTCGAGCACGTGAGATTGCAAAGGAAACATCTACTCACGAAAATCCCACACAGATCGCTCACCTTCGTAATTTCACGAAATACACAGCAGAAATGAACCAAATTAACAGAAGACTAACAAAATTAATTAGATTGCCAGCATTACTTCAGGCAAGGGAGGATTAAGCAGTACAAAGACACACAGACCAGCGCTTCACAGCGTTTGCTTTCCCCACCAGTTACTGGTGTTTGTGGGATCTTACAGCATGTAACACACTTGTGAACCTCCTTCACCCACAGCCCACCGCACCCGCCAATCGAAGCCAAAAGCGCACATACCACGGGCTGCAACGGGGCACCAGGCATCATGGCATTGGCGAGCTGCATCTGCTGGGCCAGCATGGCCATGTTCTTCTGCTGAATCAGGTTATTACGTCCATTTATCTCCAGCTGCGTTTTTAAGTGTGGTGGTGGGTGAAGATATTTGCAGTTTTCCCTTGAACATCGGCCCTGAGGAAGAGAATTGACACGATTAGCTTAGAAGCTATAGGTGTATCTTCACTGCATATGTCATGGGCTAAAACAACCACCACCCATGGTACAGACCTAGGAGGAACAACCTGGCTACTTCTCTAGGCCATCACCTACTGACTAGAGAAGCTTGACAATTCCAGCATCGGCTGCTTGCTTTGCCTGTCTCAACTATGTATTTCTGCAGTACAACTCTAAAACCCACATTTTCTTTCAAAAGCAGCCGAAGGCGAGCAAATGCTGGTTATTTCCAAAGCCCAGCACGCCCATCCTTGACGGGCGCATGCTTTTCCTCAGTGGAAGCCGTGCCCATGGGCTCCCCCCTGCCCACAGACCTGTCTCCAGGGAGCCGGCGGCTGCGGAACCAGAAACCCAGCCAGAGACACGCGGTCTGGCTGCAGCAGTGAGCATCTGGGAGAGGTTTTCTTCAAAGATGCTCTTACATAGGATGTGTTTTTGTTGCAATTGTGTAAGGCAAACAAGAAAATCAGGATTGATCTGTTTCTAAATTTTTCATTCAACGCAGCCATGGCAAGCAACAAATTCCATGCGCTAATTTTATTTGGATGAAAGGACATTCATCAGTTTGACAACCATTCCCATCAAGAAATAATAAAAGAGAATTCTATGTACAATGGCTATCCAAACCCCGCTGTGCCTGCTTGTTAACAAGTACACCAGCTTCACACATCAGACAACGCTGCTCGGTGAACTCTCCCAACGCAGCCAGAGGTAGGTCAGGGAGGAGAATCCCCCTCTCCTGGGGAGGAGAATCCCCCTTCTCAAGGCCTGTGAGCTGTGATCTCACATGCCATGAGACTTCAGAAAACACGCATTCATTAATGAGGAAGCTTTACACACTAATTGTTCTTAAAAATCGTAACTCTGGAGCCTATACTTTTACTAAAGGGACGATAACAACAACAACAATAATGATAAAATTTGAAAAAAAACACCACAAAAGGAGAATTGAATCTTTATCTGGAAAAAAACAGATTCCTTAAATTACATTTTTTTTGCTTTACTCATTCATCTTCGAAATAAATCCAACCAGGAACAATGACAAGGCAAAAGACAGCCTTAATTTAAGAAAGAAACCGTTTTTATCAGGAAACAAATTAATTCAATATAGTTTGACCTTATACTGCAATTTTGTTCAGAAAGTTAAAATGTATTCTTATTATAAGACCTGCCAGAAATCTAATTTGTAGGATGATTTTTGTCTCCCCTTAAGGCTGGGATGAACGGTTCGCTGCTGTCCCCGTCGCAACCTGTCTCTCCTACTGGCAGCCCAAAGTTCTTCAAATTCATCTCACCGTTAGCCAACCAACATCCGAGCGATCCTTGCCGAGGAAGATACACCCAATACAAAGAAAAACGCGTAAAGATTTGTGTCTATCTTCGGGCTGCACACCAAGACCACAGAAAGCCCTGCCTATATGTGGACCGTAGTGTAATGAGCAGCAACGGACGGTCATGCTTCCGAGCACCCATGGGGTGGGGGAAGGCCCATGGAGGTCACCTGCAGGAAAATCTCTCAAATAACACAGCTCTGAATGTTGGAGAGCAATCAAGAGAGGGGTCAGATAATGCACGGATGCTAAACGCACAATGACTATACAACAGATAAGATGGGGGGAAAAAAAAAATCAAACCATGTGTGGCCTGAGAAAATATTTTTCTAGGGAATGGAGTTTCCTACTGTAAATGAGGATTAGGATACTTCAGGAGCAAACATTTTCAAAAGCCTCCAGCTCCGCACAGGAGGCTGTGCCCGTCCACACCCGCAGGGACCACAGCCAGCACCGGGCAGCCCGGAGCAGGGCCAGACCCGTGCAGGGGCTGACACAGCCTGGGGAGAACCGGCCAAAATGATGGACGGGCCATCTCCCACCCTGTCACGTTTTCTCTCGATACTAAACTCCATCTTAATTGTTGCTACCACTACCTAAGACAGGGTGTAATTACACATTTACTGGCTGCCTGTAAGATGGTATCTTACATTAGCACCGTGTAAAAATCAGACTTAATTACGGCTAAATGAGTAACATGAAACTACAACATGTGTTGCTGGAACCAGAGAGGAGCAATTAACAAACCTGATTCTGAAATGCAGATTAAACTCCATGTCCTTATTGCAGTGGTGGGGTCTGGGCTGCTCCAGACCTCTCCAGAGCAGATCCGAAGTCTGGCAGTGCATAAACGTATCGCTCAATGTCCTTCAGAGACTCAAATGCTTCAAGGCCAGAAGAAGCCACCCCAGTGATCTAATGCAATGTCCTCGGGCTATGGGGAAATGAGGAGCCCTTCACCAAGACCACTGTTTCTCTTTGCTTAGCAGCTGGTCTTTAAGGAGGACAATTTACTCTGAGCTAAAGACCAGAAGAATACACCACATCCCGAGGTAAGCTGAGCTTGTGCTTAGTTATCATCGGCTACTACCAAAAGGTCTACATCTTCCTTGTCTGTGCGTCACTTTGGAGCCTAGCGCAGTGTTTAACCTTCCACCTTCTTTAATTTTCAGATCTTAGCAAATTTTCCAAATGAAATGCAGACTTCTCTGTTTGGGAACAGGGTTTCTTGTCTGTCTTTTACTCCATGGGCCTTTAGAGACGGTCCACAGAGCACCCAGGAGTCAGAAACCGCAGTCTGAAACCACTGTCCAAATCTTGGCCAAGAACACGGCCTGCATTCATCTCCGAGTAGCTTTGTCGTGACCTTCTCACTACATTCTGGTAGCTTCAGTCAGCAGAGTTTAAAGCAGATTTTCACCTCTCAACTTTTTCCGAACCCTCTGCTGTTTTTTCAATCATAAAAAACCGAATGCTGTGAGTAAGCCCAGCGACACGGAAGCCGAGCGCGCCGGCCGTGCCCTGCACACTGTCCTGGCACATTGCAAAGGTGTTACCAGAACACTTACTACTAACAGTTATTAAAAACACTACAGAGGCTCCCTGGCACGCTCTTCAGCAGAGCCCACCCCGAGAGGAGCGGGACAGGGCAGAGCCTGTGGGCAGCCCGGGGTGCACAGTGTCCCCACGCGCTGTGACCGGCTTTTGTGCTCTCCCTGCTCGCAAACACGTCCAGCAGAGAGAAGAAGAGGGCGAGCTCGGCCTGTCGTCCTCCTGGCAGGAATGCCGCCCGCCCTCACATGATGTTTTTCTCCAGCTATCGTATCAACAACACTCAGGCAGAGAGCCCGGGCTGAGCTGAGCAGCCGGCCTGGCTCGCAGTGAATTAGGGCAGCAGCGCATCTACAGCGGCTGAAGGCGTCTGGCCTTGGCAAAGCGGGTGATGGGGACAGGGGCAGGGAGCAGCGGGTGGCACTCGCCCGTCAGAGTGCCCAGTGCTGGGTGTGGGTTTGACATCCACCACCCCGACCGGGCTGGGGAGCGAGTCTGTCATTCTGTGCTCCTGCCTCCTTCCTCTGCTAAATGTGAACAGGTCTCCAGCCTGGTCCTGCCCATGGGGACACGCTGCACCTCCACCCCAAAATACCCGGAGGTCCTTGCCTGCCACCCTTTCCCTGCCAGCCCCTCCATGCTCGAAGGGCACTGGCAGACCTGGCGCTGGCTCAGCAACGGCTCGGCACACACCGCTGGCTCTGCCAGATGCCATCGGCACCAGCAGCGCTCCGGGGAAGCCGGGCTTGCACCCCAGCCAAAACCACGGCAGCCGGAATGCAAAAAAAGCCAACCCAGGAGCATCTGGGAAGAGGAGAACTGCAGAAGAGCAGGAGCTGCCATGCTGCCGAGGAGCTGGCACAGGGGTGGGCCAGCCCCAGGGGCCGGGGACACGGGAATGTCACACGGAAGCCATCAAACACAGCTTTCTGGCCCTTGCACAGCTCCTGAAGAAATAAAAATTAACATCACTGTTTTTTTCTGTGAAGCGCAGCGTGTCCCGTTTTTCAGATCCTGCATCAAACGTGAGAAACACAATGGCAACTCTTGCTCTCTGAAATTAATTCCCTTCCAGAAAACACTCTGCTTGCATGTTTAATAATAAAAAAGTATTCTTGGGATTCCCTTCTGAGATGGCAACTCCTTCATCCGCTGCAGTCACAGCTTAGGTAACACGGGTACTAACAACTTTCACTTTTCCTTGAGGAAATATTTAATGGAAATATCAGCAGAAGTCAATAACTAATTAACACGGAGATAATTTGAGGTCAGTGTGCTGTGGAGCCCTCTGCAACCACACCACTGCCCAGCAGCAAAGCGTGACCCGCGGGGAGCCCCGACGGTCGCCCACGGCCCCGGCGCAGCCACAGCTTTGGCCAAAATCCCCCGTGCCCTGCAAACGCTCTCCCAAAGCGCAGACATGAGCCTTCCCTCGCAGGGAAGAAGGCAGGGAGGGCCCAGATCACCCCACCGTGGCCTGGCATCCACAGTGCACTCGCCTTGTGCAATGCCCAGTATGAACCATCCTCTCCCAGATCCTTCTGGGACTGCCACCACATCCACCTTCACACCCGCTGAGCCTCAGGCTGCGGCTCCCAAAGCAGGGCTCTCCCTGCGTTTGGGTATTCCCGCAGGGATGCTATCTGCAGTACCGTAACACGCAGCTGCTGCCAGTATTCCCTCTAGCATCCAGAGGGGTTCTGGACTGTGACAGCCACGCAGGGACATCGCTCAGCACCTCGTGGTTGCAACCAGACTGATGTGTCGGGAAAGAATGAAGGATTTTGAATGAACAGAGACTCAATAAAGATCACACTTAGTGCCGTTTGATACCCTGCTGTCCTCAGTTAGGGTCACCCTTCTGCAGCAGTATAAAACCAGAACAAACAAACAGACCCAGCAAGCCAGGTGTGCCGCTGACCCTGCGCGTCCCCGGCACGGCACCGACCCCGTTCCTCAGCCAGGACACGCTGCCTGACTCCACACGGAGCTTTCCTCCATGCTGCCGCAGTCAGGTAACACTGACCACCCTCCGCGTATCTGGAGTAAATACATCGGTACGGACAAGTTTCACAAATGCAGCTGCTCTGGGAAAGTCTTAAAACCAAGCTGCGCCAGCCTGCTGGGTCTGTTTATTTATGCTATTTTTATAGCACTGCGGTAGCACAACCCGAGTTACCGAGCACTTGCTACACCGCTCTGCGCCTATTTATACAAGAACTACTGGTCACAGAAGCAAACGGGAAAGCTACTTGTTTTTCATCAATCCACCAACACTGTACCATTAAAATATCACCATAGAAGTCCAGGGGCAGAGGAGAAGTGAGAGCACCAATGTGCAACTCACTGCATATGGGGATGTCACTGGAATAAACCTTGGCTTCCCCCTGAGGCTCCTGGAATAAACCCTTGCTCTTTCCTCAAGGTCTCTGGAATAAATCCATGCTCTTTCCCTGAGATCCCTGGAATAAACCCTGGCTCCTTCCTGAGATCCCTTGTTTGAACCCCTTGCTCTTTCCCTGAGATCCCCAGAATAAACCCTGACTCTTTCCCCAAGACCCCTGGAATAAACCCTGGTTCTTTTCCTGAGATCCCTGGAATAAACCCTGGCCCTTTCCCCAAGGTCTGGCTGCTCACTTCAGAGCCAAGACCCTCACCTGCATCCCCGCAGCACTGCCCTGCTGGGATCACAGCCCCCTTCCCTCGCCCCCTTAGCTCACAAATTTTTTTAAAAAGGGACTGTCACTTGTAAACACAGTGTACAGGACTGATGCCACAACCCTTCAATTGAGAATTTTAGCATACATTGCTGCTCAGGATGTCCTGGAGTCAAATTAATTCTCCAATTAAAAACTGTTGCTTAGCAACAGGGTTTGAGATGCAGGAGCGAGAAGCAGGGTGCTGGTGCTGGCTGCCCACGGGTGGGCAGGATAGGTGCGAGGAGCTGCTGCAGCCCCGGGTGCACAGACCTCACCTCAACAGAGGTGTCCATTGGGCACCTCGTCTGCAACAGGTACAATCAACCCTCCAGGGCCACAGGGAAACGCAAACAGCAGCCCAAACTCTGCTCCAGACTCCACTCTTGCTTATTCCAAAATAAAACTGAAGTGTAAGAAACACCAGCCCCGGGGAGTTGCTCTGGGGTTTGAGCAAACATTTTTTCCTCAGGTGGTTTTGTGGAACGATGGTTAAGTACGTGATCCTGCGGACAGCATTGCTGTTGCCATCACTGCCATCAAACCGACAAGACAGCCTCCACGCCACAGGAGGCAAAGCACCCGGCTTCGGAACAGCGAAGTGCCGACCAGAAGCAGGCGTCGCCTCTGCTGCTGGCCTTTGGCAAACACCGTGGCCTCCAACCACCCGCAGCGTTACGATGGACCCACTGAAGCGCTTCTGTGCCGCTGGAGTGACCGAGTCCTGGTTTTCAAGATCAGACGTAAAACCCTCTAATATGTAACAGGACATCTCCTAAAAACAAAAGGCAAAGTTTCTGTGGCCAGCAGACGCTCCTACGAGTGCTGCACATCCCAACTGCCCTGCAGGAGCTTTTACCACTCCATTACTACTCTTCGACAATTATTAATGACCGACGTAATTAAACCAACCACTTTTGGGCATTCCAAACGTGCCTCAGCTGAGGACACTCCCCGACATTCCCTCTTGGCTGAGGGCTCTGCCTGTTGCCAGCATCACCGCTTCCCCCGTGCTGCGGTACCTGAGCCCCTCACAGGAGCCAGAGCTGGCAAACCACACCGAACGGCCCGGCCGAAACAGATTGAGGTATCTGTGATCCAAAGCAAACAGGCAAACACCTCCCTCTTCTAGGGAGTATAAATTCCGAGAGCAGAGAGAGCGGCGCGTTACAGCCCAAGCAGGAAGATGGCTGTTGCGTAAAATCCGAATTATTGCCTGTAAATGGTAAAACTATTTATACCGATGCTGATGTGTTTTACAGGAAAACATTTAACTACATGTAAGCTATGGTTTGCTTTTCAAAAATAAACTGTTTGCATGTGCTTTGCTGTAGTAGCTGTCCTGCCAAGCACACATTCAGATAAACTTTTAAAATACTCAACAAGAAGAGTTACTGGAGCTATTTCACTGATTTGAAGCACACAAACTGCAGTCCCGGGGAGTCAGTGGCTACACTTGACTCCAGAGCCTTGCAGAGGCTGCCACCGGCCCCAGCTTTATAAAACCAGCCCAAAAATAGTTACAGAAACTTGTAAGTATGGTCGAATGCAGCCTACAAACTAAGTGCAGAGCTGCAGCGGTGGAGGCAAAGCCCTTCCGCAGCTGCAGGGTGCGAGTGCTGTGGTGTGACGGTGGCCCGGCACCAATCCGGTGTGGCCACGGAGACCAGTGGCCACGACAATCGTGGCAGCCCCACACCCCAGCACCGCCTGCTTCCCTGCCCCGTGCCACCGGGATCCCTCCTCCTGCAGGCACCCACAAAAGGAGAAATCCAACTCATTTGAATTCACTAAGACGTTTTGTATCACTTTTTCGGTGAGACACAATCTTGGCTATAATAATTAAATTGATTTGGCTACAAGTTTTATAGTTTTTAATTATCCTTGTGCATCCTTTCATACCCAGGGGAGCCAGAAAACACACTGGAGTGACCGCTTAGTAACAACTTTGTGTGTGTATCTTGTAGATAGAAGTCTCTAATTTATCACTTTGGGTTACCCTGCTAATGGCAACGAGACGGGAAGGAACGCAGAGGAGTTGTCATGTTGCTATAAAATTCAACAGGTTTGAAAAAAAGGGAGAAAAAAGAAAACACGTCCTGCTCTGGCCAGCCAAGCCCTCATCCCAACATCGGCAATTCAAAGCGTACAGCCCCGAG
Organism: Eurystomus gularis; assembly: GCA_013400335.1. Classification (NCBI taxonomy): domain Eukaryota; kingdom Metazoa; phylum Chordata; class Aves; order Coraciiformes; family Coraciidae; genus Eurystomus; species Eurystomus gularis. The sequence goes on along the minus strand of VZZY01020125.1, from coordinate 421,180 downwards.
CAGGAGCAGACAGGGAGAAACAGCGGGGAGCACAGAAGGATCCCCAGCTCCAGGAACATGGGGATGGGACAAGGATGGGGATGTTCACGCCTGCACCGCTTTGCTCTGCACCCTCCCCCCCCTGCTCAGCACCTGCAGCAGCATCACCAGAAGGTCCGTGCAGCTCAGGTCGGTCTGTAAGCAGGGGTGAGGGGGTGTGGACCCCAAACCATCCCAAATCTTTGGTTCCTCACAGCCCCCGGCAAATGCATCAGTAACTGACAGAAATATAAACATGTTTTGAGGTTGATACTCCTTTTACTACAAATATTTGTATTTGTATGTGTCTGTATATATACATTACATGTATCAATTCACCAGTTTTTATGTTTACAGCACGGCTGCTCCCAAGGCACGAAAACTGCGTGGGCTGAGATGGACTCACACTGGATTTGTCCCCAGGCCAGTGCTGTACTGCAGGACACAAGGGAATTGCATTTTTCCAGGCCCCTACAGGAAAACCAAACACCCTCCAATTATTTCCCAGGGTTGCACGTGGATAACGACAGGACTAGGAACCACACAACACTTCTCGCAAGGACTTCAGAAACTCCTAAAGCCGTAAAATCCTTTTGGAGCAATCTCCAGTAATCCGTATGATCCTTACTCAAGCATGGAATAACTTCACATTTTAAGAGAAAATGAATGACTTTATATCAAGATCAAGTAAAAGAGACGCAAGATTTGGTCTACACATCGTTAGAGCCTCACTCAGTGCCAACAGCAAGCGGGGTGAACAGTGCAGCGTTGCAGGGCCCGGGGTTCCTTCTGTCAGCTGCTCTGCTCACCGAACTTTTAAGGCAGGTAGATGGACATGTAAAATACCCCGGCTGTAACTATTTTCAGTTGTTTTTGCAGCACCCTGGCATTTAAAGTCTCTCCTACCTGCTGGCAAGGGGAGGTGGTTGGCCTGGTGATCTAAAATAGGTAATTAGTGTCCTCACCCCAGTGTAAATACGCAAGAAAATTCTCTGTTATAGGTGCTATATTTACAACTGCAATGCTAGAGTTTAAAAATAGAACCTTGCTTTTGTGATTTCAGGAGAGAGGAACTGCCATCACCTGCTGCTTGCATCTGCAAACAGTCAGCTGGATGCCCCCCACCCCTACTCTCTTGGACTAACTCCACCAGTTCTGTTGGATGTCCAAAATCCTCACTGCTAAACCTTTTCTGTAACATCCCACAGCCACCAGACTTACCCTGAGGGAGCGTTCTGTGTTTACTCCACTACTAGGAGAAGTGATCCCTACAAACCCTCATATGCAAGATTACCCACCACAATGCACGTTACTTTCACAGAACCACAGAATCATTTTGGTCAGAAGAGACCTTTAAGAACATCGAGTCAAACTGTTCCCCCGGCACTGCCAGGGCACCACTAAACCATGTCCCTCAGCACCACATCTCCACGGCTTGGAAACCCCTCCAGGAATGGGGACTCCACCACTGCCCCAGGCAGCCCTTTGGGGAAGAAAAACCCTTTCACTAGCATATTTTTGCAGTGGCAGGCTTTGGAACCTGCTCACGCTGGGTCCCTCCTGGGGTTGGGCTTTAAGCAAATGTTATATTGTGCTACGCAGGTAGTGGAACGTGGGAGGTGTCTCCTCTGCCTCCATCCTAACGGAGAACTTGGCAGCGAGGGATGAAGCCCCCGGTGAGCCGAGGACACTGCCTGCAAGGCTCGGCCGTGCCCGCGCAGCCTGCCAGCTCCGGCAGCCTCTTCTTGCCTTTATAGTTAAGGTCATTGCTGAATAACAAAAAAATTAACACCATATCAATAAATTGTTCTCTACTTTCCAACAGCACACCAGCCGCCCTCCTTCTGCAACCTGAAGGTCAATTGCTGTCGTTATTTTCTGTCTGGACTTTTACTGAGGAGAGGTTGATTTAAAAGCACTGGTGAAAAATGCATGTTTCTGACGCTGGGAATCGCTGCTGGAACGTAACCTGAAAATGCCAACACCTCGACAAGTTGGGGTTTTTTTATTGATGTGGTTTACATAACAGTTACACATTTCTCTGTTTTCTCGCCTCGCAAATGGAGTTTTTAGACCTCGCTATCCCCCTCTCCTTGTTCTTAGCAAACAGTTTCTCGACATATTATTCTGAAGTACAATTGGAATGACTTTGTCAGGTAAATAGTTTATGGCTTGAAAAATAATGACTTTGGACTGATTAAACCAATTTCTAAATTTTACTAAAAATAACCTAACAACATCCAGGGGGAAAATAACCGGTAAAATTATTCTCTGAAACCAGCAGCATTTTCAGGACCCCAGGCACAGCAGGCTGTGTTACCTCTTCCATGAGAGGAAGACCCACTGACTTGGGATTAATCCATGGAGCACCGGGCAGGACCAGCTCCCTTCCAGGGATGCAGCCAGCACCAAACATTCCCTGAATCCCTGGGAGCTGCAGCCTTTTTCAGTGCCTTGCCAGCGACACTCAATATTTGGTGAGACCTATCTGCAGCACTCCTCCCCACCTTTGGAAGGGACTCCACCGGGTACCAGCCCCTTTTGCTTGCTAGGAGACCCCACCAACTCTGGGTAGCCTGGGCCAGGCTCTGCCACCCTCACACCAAACAAGTTTCTCCTCCTGTTCTGAACCCGAGCTGACCCACAGCACCAGTCAGGGGTCCAGCAAGTCAGCACAGGACAATGAAAAGACACAAAGCAGACTGACCTTATGGGGTTGTTTAAAAAGAGACAGAGAAAAGAAAAAGTTCACAATACATAGAAAAGGAAGGAAAAACGCTTAGAGCTTCCAGCGAGGGGATGTGTCAGGCCAGCAGACGTCCCTCCCAGCCAGCATCACTGCTGCGACCGAAAGGACATGCATGGACTGCTGGAGCCCACAGACACATCCCTTCCCTCGACAAAACAGGTATTTAATTAAAGTCTGTCCCTGGAATGGGTGCAAGAAGAATCCAGAGCAAACAGTTGGTCTGTGTAACCACCCAGGCCCAGAAATGTCCACAGCTCATTATTATTTACTGCACTGATGGAGCTGGAGCTGTCAGAAGCTGCTGTAAGCAGAAGCACGCTAAACAAAGAGGTAATTAATTAATGGGCAACAAGGCACAGGACAAGGCCAGCTGTCCAAGCGTCAGTGTGAAATACGGCTCCTCACCACCTCTCACCACGCTGCCTGGGCTGCAATCACACAACTACATGGTTTCCCGTAGCTCCACATTACTGCACTTAGCAAGTTACCAGTGGCAATGGAATTTTGCAGGACTTAATCAGCAGTTCAACAGGAATTAATGAGCCCTGCAGCATGGACCTGTGAGCACAGACAATGCACGGACTTCAAGCCTAAAAGCACCCACAGACCACCTCTGATGCCTGGGGTGCCATCCCCCCCGCCCCACCGAACCCATCCTGCCTTCTGACAACCAGGGGAAACGTCTCCAGTTGTTTCTGAACGCTCGGGATGCCCAAGGAAGCCCTTAGTGGCCGGGCAAGGCCAGGCCATGAGTCAGTAACGCGTGGCCACCACGAATACACAAAAATAACTTGTTTGTTCCTCCTGATGAGTTATTTTTACACTGGCTGCTCTGGGTACCCATGGTGGTTTGCTGCCAGGCACACAAGCAGGGTGCAAGATTGGGGCTGTCCCTGTCCAGCCTGGCTGTCCCACCTCGGGGCTGTCCTGCAGGGCTGGGAGAGATCCTCATACCTGCGGAGGTCTAGGAGAAACACCTCTAGCCACTGTCCACCCTGCCAGCTGTGCTGGGCACCCAGGGAGACCCATCCTCCGCCTCCACCCTCGGAGCTCTGGAAGGAAAGCCTTTGTCTGAGAATCACAAGATCATCTTGGTTGGAAGAGAACTTTAAGATCATCAAGTTCAACCATTAACCCAGCACTGCCAGGGCACCACTAAACCATGGCCCTCAGCACCACTTCCACACAGCTTGGAAACCCCTCCAGGGATGGGGACTCCACCACTGCCCTGGCCAGCCTGGGACAGCCCTTCATAGCCCTTGCCATGAAGAAATTGTTCCTCTTGTCCAACCTCAACATCCCCTGGTGCAACTTGAGGCCATCTCCTCTTGTTTCCTATTGTTTGTTCCTTGGGAGGAGAGCCCAACTCCCACCTGGCTCCAACCTCCTTGCAGGGAGTTGTCCAGAGAAGGTCTCCCCTGAGCCTCCTTTTCTCCAGGCTCAACATCCTGAGGTCCCCTAGCCACTCCTCACCAGACTCATGCTCTAGACCCTTCCCCAGCTTTGTTGCCCTTCTCTGGCCACGCTCCAGCCCCTCAAGGTCCTTCTTGGGAGTGAGGGGCCCAAAACTGACCCCAGAACTTGAGGTGCAGCCTCCCCAGAGCCCAATCCAGGAGAATGATCCCTGCACTGGTCCTGCTGGCCACACTAGAGAAGAAATGTTTGATTTCCAACCATCTGGAAGGAAAAGTCCTTCTAACTCAAAATGTGCCCACAGTTTCCAACAAGCAGAAGCAACTCCTCTATAGGCACGGGCAGCATGTGAACATCTGTAAGAGCAGCTAACCTCAGAGTGTGGCTGGAGAAAGGTGCTTGGGAATGCAGCAGAGCCGGAGCGGGACAGCAGCAGAGGAAGCTGCTGGCAAGTCGATATTGCTCAACACACACTGGTCTTGGGGAAAAACTGACAGAGTGGAATAACAGGAAGTTTAGTCACTTCTGGACAAAGGAAGCCAAGCGTATGAGAGGGGCGAGAGGGAGCTGAGCGGCCGGGCTGGGAGGGCCTGGTGAGCGGAGCTCGGCTGGAAGGGCAGGGGACACGCTCTGCGATGGACGTTGGACTGGCAGGAGGAGGAGGAGGGCTGTCCTGCCCCGGTGTCCCCACGGGGTGCCAGGCAGCCCCGCTCCAGTAAACCCTTCACCAATCCAGCAGGATCTGCTGCACAGGCTCCTCATCCCTGGGCGACTCCAGCTAATGGCTTGTGCTAATGACTGAAGTTAAACCCTGACCTGATTAAATCCCAGCTTCTCCTCCACCTGCCTAAGCATAGAGAGCACCACAACTGCTCAGCTCGGGGGCAGGTAAGGAAATACCAGGGGAGGCCAAGGAGGGCTGAAACACAGCAGTTACAGTTGAAGGAAATATTTAATTTTTAACATTATCATTCAAACCTACCACAGAGCAGCTTTAGGAGGTGCCTGATGCAGCACAGGACACCCACCACCTCTCACAGGCAGGGATCACTTGCTCCCGTTGGGAACCGGCACAAAAACGGTTCTGGAGATCACCAGTGGCTGCACGGAGTGTGTGAACCACAGCTGAGGAAAGGACCCGGGCAGGCAGACCACAGACCAGCACATCCACGGTAACCCTGGAGAACGTTCTGCTGTGTGCAGAATCCACCCATTTCTGGTGACTCTCACACGGTGCTCAGACCAGCAGAGCACTGTGCAGAAGCCTCAGAAGCAGGGAGAAAAGCTGAAAAGCTGAGATTTCCCTGACGGCGATCTTCCACATTGAACAGCACTCGCTGCCCTTACCGTGTGATTCGCACTGCTCGCCGCGGAAGGAGAAGGGCTCTGGATGTCAGCAAAGGGACCGTACACATACACAAATCCCAGATCCTACTGCAGCGCCCAGAGCAGCGTGCATTGCAAGAGAGAAAGGCAAATCTAAAGTAATTAGAGGCCAGATAAAGAAAGCGACCAAACTGTGCCAAAATGGAGACAAGCTTGAGTAATAAAGTTTTTTTACTACTTAGGCAAATGAAGGAAGAAGAGTATGTAATGAACAAATGGTTCAGCAGCAGAGAAATGAAACAACTCATCCAAGTTTACGGTTTAAAAATAACTACGATGATGATCTGTCTGTAAGTAGTTTTCAGTGGCAAAAGAGGAGAACCAGTTGACGTGTTTGATACCAGGAGGAAAAGGGAGAGTTAAAATCTCTCACAAAGAACAAGTTTAGGCAAGCGGGTGCAGCAAAGGAAAAGTGTCGTGGGCAAATCAAGGCTGACACATGGGGTTTGTTTCCCCCAGCAAGTGTGTGCTAAGGCACAATAAAAGCTTCCTAACCAAATAAACAACCTCCCGGTCCCCGCGGGCTAACCGCGGCTGTGGAGAAGCCAACGGGGAGCACGGCCAGAGGCCTGGGCCAGTGGAGCAACACGAGAGAGCTCACGCAAAGCACTGCTGCAACCTACATTTTGGGGTGTGTTTGTTGTGTTTATTTAAAAAATAAAAACCCAAACAAGCAGGCCCCTGAAGTGGTGTGACAGCTGCGAAGGAGGAGGACACCCGCGTTAGCTGCTGGGGAGGGAAGCCTGTATGGCCTCCTCAGAAACATGCCCAGTACGGACACAGCACACACGTGGCACGGCATGGCAGGGCCAAGCACGTGTGTGGAGGACACGCCAGCGTCCCGGCCAGCACAGGGTGAGCCCGGCACCACGATGGGGACAGGCTGGATGAGCAGGGACAGCATTGCCTCTGCAATGAGCCAGGCAGCACCAGGTCCACCAGCCCAGCCTGTTTCTGCCTGGCTCTGGAAGGGGTCACCCAATGTCGCAAGTCAAATTTTACTTCATTTCTAACTCGTAGTGGCTCATCTTCACCACACAGTAAGGAAACAACACCCGAGGCACAGGCTCGGGCCAGTGCCCAGCTCCACCACCACCACGCCATGCCATGCCCCAATAATCGTTAACACCAGGGCATGGAAACGCTAACGAAAGCAGAGAGAGCTCCAGCCCGTAGCGATGCAGAGTTCTCTCTCAGAGCTCTGCTCACGCTGCCCGGAGCGCAGGGGATCGGCAGGACGCTGCTGACCCAGCAGCAACGCTCCGTCCAACAGGCCCCGGGCTGGGCACAGGTTTGTTTTTTTTCATGCAGCCTAGGAATAATTTCCTGCACTAAGTGCTTTCCAGGCCTTATAACGCTGATACCGTAGATCAATATTTTACAAAGACAAAGCTGCATGACGGCTGTACGCACTAATTAAACCGTGCCTAACAAGCAGCGCCGCTGTAATCTCACACTCTGGATCCTTTTTAGACCACAGGTTGGGCCTCGCTCACTTTCTACATAAAACAAAACGACAGAACAAAAGATCCACTGTAAGTCACCGTGTGCAAATAAAGACAGTATCTAGGCTGTCCGCACCAGCGCAGTGCAAATATAATCAAGGCTCTCAGGAGCTCTCTGTGTTCCCTCTGCCAAAGCCCCCGGAGAGGCTTTACTTTTAAAAATGCAACTCTTTGTGAGAGCAAATGCAAACATTGCAGAGATCTGTGTGGCTAGAACCAGGCCTAGAGCTCTCACCCGTGGGGAGCTGGGACTCACAGACAGATCTGGTCACACAGGGACCACACACCGCAGCACTGCTGGGAGGGGGCTGGGGGCTCTGGGCACAGCCAGGGACAGTGTCCGTCTGTCCCCCTGGGCTGTGGGCACATCCCCATGTCCCCGGCCTGTTCCTGAGGGGAGGCTGCTCGCTGGCCTTGGCACCAGCACGGTTTTGAGATACACGTGTTGCTCTCGTTGGAAGGGACCCAGGGACCAACCCGTGTGTGCCCAGAAACGTGTCTGCAGGGTGAGCACTTGGTAGCGAAGCCTTGGAAAGCTGAACTCTGCTGAAGTCATGTACTGGGAGAGAAAAGGGCAAAGACAGCTCAGAAAAGCTGTGTGGCATGTGACAATGGCACTGGAGGAGCCGAAAGCACTCACAAACAGCAGAAAGTGTTTTTCAGCACCTGCAAGGTCTCGCAGAGCATCTGGACTCTGAAGGAATAAAGAGGTGAAGATTAATCTGCCCTTGCTATTTTGCTGGAGCTGTTTAATCAAGGAGGTCAACGGACACGAACTAGCGGGAAACACAGACGGCAGGATTTATTTTTCTAAAGTCAAATAATCATGAAATGTGCCAAAACACTGCTTTGCGGTCAGAATTCCCTTCAGTTGTTTATTTTAACATGAGCACTGACAATTGAAATGTCCTGTCACGACACCAACCTGCGCAGACAGAGGCAGCAGCTCTCCTCTGGATGGACGGTCGGCTCCCAGCCTGGTCCTCTCGCTGCCTGGGCTGTCCTGGGGCACGGCCGGGGGGTCCCACTCACCAGGAAAGAGGTACAAAAACCCAAAGGTGATGGTCAAAAGTAGGGGGAAGTATTTGTTTTACAGAAGCAACCTTTCTGTAGGAAGTGGTGTTTGTACTAATGGCAGCTTAAGCTCGTTAGAAAACACTTCAACAGTTCCTCTGCCTTCTCCATATACCCCGAGAAAAAGAAAATACAACCTCTGCAGATATTATCTGTAGTGCAATGAGCTCAACAACACGCCTGCGACCTGCAGACTTGAACACTCCCCCTTGAAGTGTTCAGCCACATAGCTGGTGGGAAATTAAAAATTTTCCATGTGTGGGAGCCAACTGAGCCGATGAAACACAAAGCAACATTCAGAAGGAAGACCAGCGTATCATGATCTCATTTCAGAAGCACTTTTTCCCCCAAGTTCAGCATGTGTGAGGCAGAATCAGTCACAGAGATGAGAGCATCAGCCTCAGGGCTGGGCTGGAGAGCTGCTCTACAGGTGTTTGCTCTCCAATAGCTTAAATTCTCCTTTAAGATATTTCACACAAATCTGGAAAACTCATTCCCCACTACTGAAAGAAAATAAAAAGTAAAAAGACAAGGAGTGAAATAGCTCACATCCTGCTCCTCCGCAGCACCTCCAAGGGTGGCGGTGAAGGATGAGACACCAGCACACACCTCCCTCTTCCTCTACATGGATGAAGCCCGTCTGCTCCCGTCACAGAAACAGGAGGAGGGAGGATGAAGAAGGAGTCATGGGACCAGAAGCCAAGATGACAAGAAAGGAGGAAGAAGGCTGAATGGAGAACTGGTGTTGCTGCCCATGGCTGCTCCCGCTGCTGTTCCAGGCAGGGCCACACCATGCACCACCCTCCTCCTCTTCCTCCTCAGGCTTCACAGTAATGACAGCAAGATCAGAGGGCAAGGAGGACCCAACTGCTGACACCTTCATGCACTCCTGGACTTGGCCCTACCAACAGCATCTGAACCTGGATTAGCCAGGCCCTTAAAAAGAGCTCCCTGGCCTCCACCGAGCACTCGGCATGGAGTGTTTCTGCCTGGGAACGCAGCTCCCAGCAGGTAAAGCACCTCTGAGAATCATAGCATGGTCTGGCCTGAAAGGGACCTTAAAGACCATCTAGTTCCAACCCCGCTGCCATGGCAGGAACACCTTTCATAGACCAGGTTGCTCAAAGCCCCTTGTCAAAGTCCAACCTGGTCTTGAACGCTTCAAGGGAGGGGACAGCCACAACCTCTCTGGGCAATCTGTTCCAGGGTCTCATCACCCTCACAGCGAAGAATTTCTTCCCTACATTTCATCTAAATCTACCCTCTTTCAGTTTAAGGCCATCACCCCTTGTCCTGTCACTACACACTCCTGTAAAAAAGTCCCCTCTCCAGCTTTCCTGTAGCCCCCAACTCGAAGGGACACAGCAGTGCCACCGCCACGGGAAATCCCTGCCCTCCTCAGCTCCTGAGGGCTAAGACAGTTCTTAGAGTTAAGGAGCAGAAGCTGAACTGAGTCATTTCTCAAGTGAAGAAAACAGAACTTAAGTAGTCACTTAATAACGTTTAACTACTTGTCACTGAAATACAACAGAGAGAAAAGAACACTGCAGCTATGGATGGTGCTGGACAACTGACCTTTTGCTGTACAGCCACAACATCCAGCAACGCTTTCCAAATTTTAAAAATTAAATATGCGTGTATTTTTAGCAAAGGCTATTTTCATTTGTTTAAGGACAAGGCAGATTTTCTTAATTCACAAAAGGCTTTTCCAGTTGCTGAAGGCTCCTTTTTACATACAAAACTAAAGTCAACACACAAAACACAGCAGCCTAAAAAAGCCATGAAGGAGTCACCTGGCACTGGCTGCTGCAATTGCTGGAACAATCCATAGCAAGGCCAAGGACCCAGGAGACACGGGACAAAGTTGCTGATGTCCAAGGATGCTATCCCCATGATCCATGGCCACTTTATCTCTGTGCTACAGGCAGGGTCACTGGGTGTATCATGATGATAAGAACTCTCTGTCGTCCCCAACTACCAACCTCCCACGTGGGCAACAAAATTATGGAAACACCGCTATTCAAAAAGTATTAAAAACTGATCGATGTACAGCAAGAACACCTGCAGCAGGAATCCCTGTACAAACCACAACCACCAACAGCGTCATCAGAACACACAGCGACAGAAAGAAGGCGGACAGAAAAGGGATGTTTCAGCTCCAGAGCCCTTCTAGGACCAGTGGGAGAGAAAGTGCAAAACCGAGGAAGTGCAATTCACGCCATGAAGTTTAATTTTTAAGAACTGCCTGTGAAATACAATAGACTAATGCCAAGCTCAGCTATTTTTCAAACCAGCAGAGTTAATAAGGGAGAAGAGCACACAGAGAAATCCAACCCAAAGGGCTTCCAGGCCTCTGACCAGCAGTAGGTACCTCAGACCAATGGCAAGGTGACTGGCCTTACGGCAGGGACACCAAAGAGCCCTCTGGAACACTCCCTGGTTTCCCTGGAGCGCAGCACGCTCGTCACATCTGCTTTCTCCCAGCAAACACCACAGACCCAGGAACGAGACACCCTCGGGACCTGCCGATCCTGCCAAACCTTGGGGCTCCCAGAGCCCGCGGGGCCAGCGGAGCTGCCAGCATGCCGTGCTCCTCCCGGCCAGCCCCACCAGAGACCTGCCTCTGCCCGGCCTCACCTCGGAGCAAGGAGGGGATGTCCTGCTACGAGTGTGAAAAGACAGCACTAACTGAGCCTCAGCTTTTGTGAGTGTTTTCTTTTTCCTAAAATGTTTTTCTTTTCATTTCAAATACTTCACTGCAAAAGTTTTATTTACAGATTTTGCCAACCTAGAGTTTAAAAAGCTCATTAAACAGTTCATCTGTTGCATCTCCCGTACGTTACTAGGTCTTTAAGCTTTAACACTGAAAAAAAATAGTCAGCGGGTGTCTAACCCTGCTCAGGTCACTTGGTGTTTCCCTCATGTCTTTGGAGGGAACAAAACTCTATCGTTACCCCAGAGCCACACTTCTGTTAAACACAGCTAGGACACTTCCCCTGCCTTTCACCCACGTGTTCTGGGGGAGCTCTGCTCGGGTTTCCTGCTCACCAGTCAACTGACACCAAAAAGAATGCAAGTATAGAAGAGTTCTTTAAAACAGTCTGACTCAGAGACCTAAACATGATATAGATAGATGGAGGGGCTCTGAGCAACCTGACCGAGTCCGGGGGTTGGTCTAGGTGACCTTTAACGGTCCTTTCCAACCCTAAACCATCCTGTGATTCTACAAATCTATAAAGCCAGGGAAAGCAACGCACTACGGTTAGTAAATCACGTAAGGGCTCAACACCTCTTGCTATCGACATTATGCAAATGCATGCTGAGGTATTCACACATCTAAAATAACGAGAAACATCTAAAGAATAAACGTGTGACAAACATAACGTAAAAATACTTCACATATTTACAGACACTAAAATATCTTCAGCAAATGCCCGAGATATTAAGAGGCAGCCTCTGTTTCCCATCATATTTTCAGTGCCTTATTTAAGCCAAATGTTAAAAGTTTCCAGTGAGGCAGATTTAGGTGCACTTTCCTCCATATTTAAAAAAAAAATAACAACATCAGCAAGTATTAGTTTTCTCATTGGATATATTCAAGATCACACCAGTAAATTGGTAAGTAACCAAGCTTGGAACTAAGTAAAACTAACTGTCCTGCAAAGAGCTGGGAGAATCTGGGAACAAACACATGTCCTCAAGGAATTTCAGAGCCTGTCTGTATGCCACGTCCAACCAATGCACTGCCCTGAGCAGTTCAGTTCTCTGCGTCTCTTGTCTTTTTCTTTCTCTCGCCCTTCTGTCTGCTCACACTTTTAAAACCAAGTTCTCACTCCTTCAACATCTTTCGGGTGGTGTAACAGCCTCTGACCTCTGTCTTCTCTCTCTCTCTCCTTTTAATTTCTTTCTTTTACTTTGTCTGCTTTTCTAGTTAGAGATTCAGTCACCTCCTTACATGTTTTATTTCTGTAAGCTGAAGAATGCCCATGGTCGTCACCTCCTCTTCCCCTCTGACTACTTTCATTTTTCACCTCCCTCTGAAGATCTCCATTTCTGTGCACATCGAATGCACCCATCTCATCTCCAAGAGTCTTTCCCGTCACCGGGCTCAGCCCTGAGGCAAGGACAGTGGCTGAGTCTGGCCACCACCATCCACTCTCTGCTCAGGGCCTCCTCAACCTCTGTGTAGTGGCCAAGAGGATGCCGGTGGTGCAGTGGCCACGTTCCTGTGCAGCCCACGGCCCCATGCAGACAGACCCCTGGTGCTGTGCTTGTCAGATGGGGGTACAGCCAGGACACGAATGGGGCCATGACTCACCTCAGGGCAGGGGTCCGCCAGCAGCAAGCCCCACGTGGGGAGGCTGTGGTGGTGGTGGCGATGCTCCCCAGCCGTGCCGATGTCTGCCTGCGGTTTCGGTGAGCCAGCTGGCGTGGCAGGGGCGGCCGGTTCCTGCTCGCAGCTGCAGCTGTGCTCCCGTGCCCAGGGCCAGAGGTCCCAGCAAGAGCCCAGGTCTCTGCAGGAGCCCAGCCATGGCGAGAACCATGCTCAGAGCTCTGGGAACCTCAAAGCCACCCAAGGCTCCCAGCTGGAGCCAGCCACCCTTTGGATACCTGCTTGAAGGGGGTTTTCTCCTCCCAGATGTGAAGTGACAACACACGCACAAAGAAGGGGTGAGGGACCAGCACGCAGCCCGCTCTGCTGGGATGCTCCATACCGAGCTCCTGCTCCTGACCCGCAGCTCTCCTCCAGCACCCCATATTCGGATACACTCTCTGCTTCCTTACAGCTAAATGTACTGTAAAAATGAGCATGAACATGAACAACGTACCAGTGCCTTCGCTGGCCATGCTAAGGCCATTTACACAAACATTTTAGCACCTAAACAGCTTTGTTCGTCCGGCCTTGAACTAAAACAAACCAACCAACTTACGGAACTTCCTGCAAAAACGTGTCTTTAATCTACTAAAGCAAATAAAAATAGACCTAAGAAAATTGGTTGAATTTCTTACGTACCAAATAGAAGGAGATTAAAAAATCCTTCCGATTTCCAGAAATACTTTTAAAAGGAAGGAGTGAGTGCTGACAACATTGTGCACACAGCAACTAAATGGTACTGGTACTCTTCCTTCTACACACAGTTGTACACATTTTTAAAGAGACCACGTGTAACACCTCCTGCTCATCTCAACATCCACAGCTCCCATCCTGTCAGCAAAGGCGCTGCCCTGCCACCCGCCCTCCTGACCAGGTCCTGTGCAGGGTCGGCAACATGATGGCAGTTAAATGAGGGTTAATTATGAATAATCACTTCATGATAGGTCTGGTTTGGATCATTTGGGTATGAGATGTTTGAGTTTACACTCAAAGTTTCTTTCTATTTCTCCCTTCTTTTTTTTTTTTATTTTCTAAGTACAAAATCAAGCCATCCACATTTTAAATAGGAGACATGAGATACAAAAGCAGCCAGAAATTCTGCTATTGTGAACCTTAACAGCACAACTGTCACCTCTCCTCAGGAAGAGCTGTTTACTTGGACATAAAGCTGCTCTATCAACTTATACCTGCAGTGGATAATTAAAAAAAACCCTCCAAACCCAACAATTAGCACTTCAAGGAGGTTTTAACACCAAATGTGAAACAATTCCCAAGTCAGGTTTTTCTGCATTTTTGAAATTAACTATCTGCATGATTCAAAAATATTTTTTTTTTAATTAAAATGAGCAACCCCACGTACAACCTGTGCTCTGGAGCACTCGTTCCGATCCAAAGGAACCAGGCGCATATAAAACCATAATCATTTACAGCTACTTTAATTAACACCTTGTAGCAGTACTGGCTGCAGGAAAAGGCAGTTGTCGGCTCTGACAAGTTCCATCGGGTCTCTCTCCGGGCACCGTGGCTACGAGCATCCCCAGCAGCCTGAACCCCGACTCACCTCGGAGGTGAAGAGGCAGCTGAAGGGTTGCAAGGCAACGGAACCCCTGTGAGACCTCTGGAGATGGCAGAGTTGTAAACTGGGCTTTGTGCATTCTTTCAGCTTATTTCAGTGGATTTCCAGGCTCTAGGAAAGCGATGCTCCAGGAAAGCTTTAAACACAGTAATCCAGGATCTAACAAACTGAGCACAGTTGCCAGAAAGGTGGTATTTCTGCCTTCTCTCATTGGGTTCTAACCTTTGCCAATTCATTAATTTAATGATACAAGCAGCTGCACCACACAGCAGGCATTTCAGTTTGGGGTTGGATACAGCCACTGTGCCCTTCTCCCTCACATACAGATCCAGGTAACTCTGAAAAACGAGGCAGGCTATTTGTATGACCAGTCTTATTTCCCAATTCCTGCATAGCACCTATCCTTCTCTCATCCGAGCCGTTGGAAAAACTGCTGATTTAAAAAAAAAACTAAATGATGACACATGTTTGTACTTGTCTCCCCTCGGTTTTACTCTTGATGCCTCAGGTCCTCTCGCTGTGCCTGCGAACAGCCCCTTCACCACGCAGCATCCTCCTGGGTTGCTGTTTAATACTTCTAAAATCCGTTACTGGAGCTGGCCAAGGGCTGCCCCGGCCGCTCCCCAGCACAAGGCAACCCCTGGGTGCTCTGCGAGCAGGGGCTGAGCTGCTGGCTGCAGCGGGGCCAAGGCCAAGGCCGGAGGCTGTAACACAGCCGGGTTATTTCCCTCCACGCTAGCTGACAGCCCTGCTCTCCCCATCCCACTTGCAGTCCTCAAGCGATACCTTCTTCTACATTTGAAAACAGTCCTTGCTTAGCGCATCAATTTCCTTATATTTAACACGTATTTTAGCTGACTTGTTGCCATTAGGCTTGTTTAACAATTGCATGCAGAAAAATGAATTTCTCGCCACCACTATCACATTTTTAGATGCCTTTAGGTTTATTCCTCCTGAAGAGTTCAGTCAGCTCCCTGGCAGATGTGCATCCCCCCCAGCACCAGCACTGCTCCACACACTGCACACTCCCCAGGTGAGAGTGCAGAGATGACACCGCGTGTGCACTGCTCTGCACAGCAATGGCAGTAACACCAGGAACCTTCTCTGAACACAAAACACGGCTTGAAAATAAGTTCTCTCAAGTACGTGACCTTTACAGTCTGCAGACTCTATCAGCTCATGTTTGAGAGTTTACAACCATTTCCCCAAAAGCCAGTTTTAGCTGACGCTGCATGGTACCTACTGCTGTAAAAATCCCTTTTTCCCTTCTGTTCAGCTTGGCCACAGAGAAAGATTAAAATGCTCAGTTCTGGTTACAGTGTGCTCAACCCTTTTGCTGCAGGTGTCTTTGCCAGCCTGCGGCACCACACACATTCACTTCTGTGCAGCAAACGTTCGGCCAAGTGGGAAATACCCCTGACCAACAAACCCCACCACAAGCCCCCCCCAGCAGCAGTGAGAAATATTTAAATCATAAATTACGCTTTTCTATTAAACAATTCCTCATGCTCCACTATCAAAAAGAACTTTGCACTTTAAGGTACTTTGAAATAAAGTTGCACTGTATATCCACGTGTATCCATCCACCCATCCGCCCACCCCCTGCACACCCTGTGCAAGAGAAGCATCTTACCCTGCTCCGTAAAACTCCAGGTGCAGCCTCAGTGCTGAGCAACAAGAATAAATAACAACAGAATAAATACAAAGAACCAACTCTTCTGCTTCCTCTGAGGAGCGTCTAGTTCAGGTGTGAAATCTCCAAACATCCCGTTTGCCCAAGCAGGGTTTCCTACCTTGCCTGCACTTTCATTCAATCACTGCACAAACCTGAGCTGCCTCTTAATGAGGTTTATTGCAGGAAGACTTTACCAGGGCACAGGACAAACAAGGATAAATTAATGCTAACTATCTTCTGCACATGTCCTACCACCAGCAAAGCCGCTCCCAACCCCAACTCCACTGCAGGAAATGGGCAGTGACAGGAGAGCCAGCCGCCCGTCCCACCGCAGCCTGCCCTGCTGCCAGCTCCGAGCTGCTGCACGCCAACAGCTCCATGCTGCTCCAACAGCTCGACCAAGCCGACAGTTCCTTTGCTCCTCCAAGCATTTGCTTCATCAGTGTCAGTTTACAGAGTCCCAAGGCCCCAGAAAACATTTCATTCTGCCCGTTTTCAAAAGACTTCAGTTAAACGTGCAACCTTAACCTAGCAATGGGTATGATCAGCTTGTATTTATGCTTTGAAGACCGAGGGTGTTTTTAAAAGGACACACATCTAGAGAAAGGACAGGGAGGGGGAAAAAACACTGCAAAAGCTGGAAATTGGGGAAGTGTTACTATTGCTAGGGGCTGAAATGCCAGAGGGCTTCTGACGTTCCTGAGGTGCAGCACTGGATACTTCCCTCAACAGCAATTCGACTCATGGCCAGGAGATAGGAAACCCTGAAGAGCAAAAAGCAATGACCTGCACTCTTGCAAAGCGGTGGTTACCTACTACACCCACAGCTACTCTGTGTTTGTGTGACTGCTCCTGGATTGTGGTTTTTTTCAGCACATCCACAAATGATCCCGCTCCCCAGGAACACTGCAGACCCCCTGGTACCTGAGCCAACTCCTGCCCGTGGTCTGCCCCAGCCATGAACTGCCATGTTCCATCTTGGGCTCCACAGAGCGTTTGCTCCTACTGGCCCCCCAAGGCATGTCCCCCAACAGAGGTGGCCCCAGAGCCACCCACCTCCTGCGTCCCCACAGCCTCCTCCTACACTGGCCGCTTCCTGGCCCCCTGGGCACAAAAGGACACACGTGCCTTCCAGCACAGCCAGCATGGCAGGATGGACAGCATGCATGTAGACAAAGGACGAGTTCCACACTTTACCATTCCTCTTTTCCAAACGAAAATCTCAACCTCACAACCCTTTATATTAAACCTGGAAACCGTAACACTCAAATTCAGTGAAATCGTGCCAACAGAAAGTAAACCGCTTTGCTTCCTCAAAAAACCGCTCCCTTCACCAAACTGTCCTCTCTTCCTTTTTTGCTAACTCTCTGTACTGCTTCGCCAACTTAGGAATGGTCCAGAGGAATCTGGAGCTGAAGAGAGTCTTTCCAGGAAGTTGACGGGACTCAAAGTGCTCTCGAGATGCGAGCTCGATCCAAACCCACTACCCCGGCCGGCCCCTTCAAACGCTGCTGCTAAAGCACCACTGCTCTTCAGCAGCCTTGGAGCTGACTTCTCGAGTATCAGCATTTTCCCCGCCGGAGCAGCACTGGTGCTCCCAGCATCCCGTCTCGGAAAAGCGAGAGACCTTCTCAGGGTCTCCAGGGTTGAGAGCCGGCAGTCAAAGTGCACCGGGGTGCAAAAGGCTGCTGAGTTTAGCACTTCTGTCAACCAGGAAATTTATGCTGTGACTGTGATATAAAAAAATGCAATCTGAGGAAACGGGTCCTGTTTATCACACCAACGCATCTGTTACGACAGGAATCCTCTACCCACTCTGACTCAGGGACACCACCTCTGAGTGAGAGACCCATTCCCAGCAGAGCTTCTGGTGGGTCACCAAAGCAGTGGTCCTTCAAGGCCTCCTGCATTGCTGCTACTAACACAGCGGGAGCTGCTTGTTCCACAGCTTGCTGTGCCTGGTGTGAAGCGCTCCAGCATCACTACACTCTGCAGGTGAAGTAGCTGGATTTATTATTCTTCTTTAAAAATCTGCTTCACCAGATGTTTATACTTCCCTCTATTTAATCAAAGCCTTGGAGTTGCTTCCAAATACCTCAACAGGGTGTTCTATATCAGTTAAATAATCAGATGTTTCCTAATGAAGGGGATAAGTCATAAGTACTTCAATAAATTCAAACATAAAGCACTCAAAAGGTTTTCGTATTTGCATAATCCTGTGCTTCAGTACCTGACAATTCAGTGTTCACTGAAATCTTATTTCAACAGCAGTAATCCTTCCAGCAGCTTTGTGCAAATGACAGAAAAAGACAGAACTCTGGATCAGAATAAACGCATCTCTTTTGTCATTTTATACGGGAACTAATTGAAGCGCTGTTGTGCAGCCCTGGATGGAGAAAGGAGAAGCCTGGATGCCCAGCTGGGGGGCTGGCAGAGACAGGAGAACTTCTAACTGCTCTTCACCAGGGCCCTCTCTGCCCCCAGCCTGTGCTTGAGCAAAGGGTGCTGCTGTCCCCACCGAGCCCAGACCCCAACCAGATGGTGACGGTGCCGGGACGTGCCAGGAGCTGGTTCCTGTGGTTCTGCTGCTGCAGAACAGGGAGAGCAGGTGCCAAGCTCTCCACCGAGCCCAGCCCCACGCACCATCACCAACCCGCAGGGAAAAACAGCACAGCGCAGGAGGAAGCACAAGACACCTGAGGGAGGATTTACAAGGTGCCCATCACTAACCAGCCCCAAAACAATTTTCTCTTACCAGGGTTTTCTGATTCTGACCGAATTGGTAGGAGGGCAGCAGACCTGCCGTGGCTTTGGCCAGTCTCCTGAAGAAGAGGCCCCATTCTCAGACATGAGATGCAGCTCCAACACGGGAGCTATTCCCGGCTTCCCAGCAGCACCCAGGGCAGCGCGTCCTAAATGGCGTTCGGTTGGGCTAACGAGGCTACGCAGTCCCAACGAAGAAACGCTAGTGCTTCTCCAAAGTAAAAAACCAGATGTGATCGTTCAGTCTTGGATATAATTTGTCGCTTCCAACAAATTTTAGAGCGAGCCTTGGCAACAAGGCGTCTGTATTCAGGAAAACAGAGCAACCGAGACTTGGGGTCATCCTGGGAAGGCGAGAGGCCTCCCAGGCAGCCGCTCATCCCAAGACTCGGGACAAATGACCAAACAGTCTTGACATGAGGTTTTCTTATTTTATGCCTCTTTAAATTCTCCCCACAAGTTAGTTCAGAATTTTACTGGTCTTGACTGTAAACAGCAGAGTTCCTGGCCGTGCGCACCAGAAACCCGCGCTGGTTTCCATCACGAACAGCCTCCAAAAAAGTGACGGTGCAAATGCTACAATGCAATGTTTTAATTTTTTTTTTTTAATTTCTTCCTGCAGACGTAGAGCTGAAACTCTACCACAAACTCTGAGCACCACAGTGAACCATAACTCTTTTGTCCGAATATCTGATAAGATTTCAAAGTGCCATTTATATCCCCACTGAGGAACATTTGTGGTTCCGACTGTTTGGCTTTTTAATGGACTATTTGCCACTCGGCCCAACAATTGCACCATTTTCCCAATGTATTTGCCACTTTCCCTTCAGTTCCTCTCCTGGAGCTCAGCCTGCTGGCAGGCGCAGACTGAAGAGGAGAAAAATGGCAAATCAGATCTTAGGAATTCAAACACTGTTTATATTTTCATTTTTTTCCCCAGGGTTACTGCTTTTCCTCGGATCCACCCGCCCAGCAGCCCCTGGGCCCAGCCGAACCACTGTGCCCCGAATGCTGTCGCTGCCTCGCACGCGAGCAATGCCGTACGCCACAAAGTCACCCAAGAGCCACCTCCTAAAGTGCCCTGTAACCGTGCTTCTGGATGTCTTCTCCTGCCTTACTTAGAGACAGAGCCAACAATTTGCCATTCTCACCTTAGTAGTGACAGATGCTTACTGTGACTTTCTTTGTGTACTACAATAAATAAATAAAGTCCTTATTCTGCACCCTGAGTTAAGGGTGCACCCCCTCCAAGGGGAATCACAAGTCAAAAAATCGTTATTTTCAAACAGTGACAAAGTAGAGAGATCTGAACAATTAACACATCCCTGAGGCGGTAGAAATAAGGTGCTCACCAAGTTCATCTATAATAATAATGCATTTCTGTATTTTCAAAGCTTCTTGGCAAAAAGCAGCATGTCACTTTTAAGTTCAGGAGCATCATTTAAAAAAAATATGTACTCGTATGACAGAATATAAATCACTAGCATAGATCTGAACACGAGGAACCAGAGCTTCGAACTCAGGCATCATCAGTGAAAAGACTTGAACTTCCAGTCTCCACCTTTTTCTTAGAATTTAAAAAAAAGCAGAGAAACTTGAGAGTTGAAGAGTTTTCAGCCGTTGAAGGAAGAGTAGGAAAAAGCTTTTACACTTCACTGGGACATCCAACTCCAGCATGAAATAGCCAGCTTAACAGGAGCAAAAAAAATCTCTTTGAAAGCTGCAGTGCCTGTAGTGAACATCAGCTCCAAAGGGATAAACTGCAATTCACCCAAATCCTGCAGTGTCTGCCACGGCCACTGAAACCATGCAAAGCTCGGATCAGTTAGAACAGCATTTTGAGATCCCCGAAAAAAAGTCCCCTGACTGCGGTGGAGAAGCACCAACAAAGAGCAGCGCTGCCCACAGCCCAGCAGCACTCTGAAAAGACAGCCCAAGTCCTCAGCACCCTTTCCCCGCTTTTCTTCCTCGTTGCTTTTATAGTTTCAACAATCTCTGGCGAGGAGACAGCGCGTGGTGGCCAGGGGACGTGGGGCAAGCAGGCTGGAGGGGTCCTCAGTGCATCTGCTGCTCCCACAAGATTTGCATTTGACATCCCTCTCCCCATTGTGAAGACATTTTGGTCTCAGTTTTCAGGAAACGTCAGATGACTCATCTATCGGAACATCTGATGAAGCTAACGCAATTTCAAAAATGAATTCTACTTAGTTTTCCAAGCAAAAAAATGAAGAAAAACGTTTTTAAATGATGTTAAAAATCTAATTTCTGTGGCAACCCGGTTTCTTGATTTAGGAACCCGAGAGCTTATTTTTGCTGCAGACAGTCTAACAGGCTTCCAGGCATCCAAATTTAGGAAAAAAAATCCTATGGCATTTAAACAAGGCAGAGCCAGAGCTGTAGCTGACTCAGCCGCTCAAGCGCACAATTTGAATATATACTACATAATCATTCCTGTTTCAAAATTATCTTCCTAATATCTAAGGGCTAGATGATCCCACACGCATTTATCTTGATCAATGCACTGCCCTACGGACAGCCCCGCAGATTTCATTAGGGCTAATTACGAAGCAGGGTATTCAGCAGCGGGATGATAAAATCTCGCTCTGACTGACATGGCCCTGCCCTGCTCCTCGCACTACTCGCTGGGGTCACCCACGTGTACGCGTCTTCCTCCTTCTCCTAATTAACATGTAACAACCGCCGCTCGTTACCAGTTCCAAATGAAGAGCAGTGAGGTGCGTGCGGGGAACACGCTTCCCACCAAACGCCACGTGTCCAGAGGTCCACGCCACAGGGCCAGAGCTCCACAAGCTGACACGGCACCTGCGGGTGACAACGCGACGCGGAGGAGATCCTCGGAGCGGACACCCCTCTCTCTCTTTTTGCTCTAGACCTGCACAGGTTTTGCTTTCATTTCACAGAGGAGAAAAAAATATAAATAAAGTGTTCTACCGAAGCTGAAAGTTCCCCTTCTGAGGTCTGTTTTTGGCTCCTACGGGCAGGGATGAGCTGTATTTGCTCCCAACGCCCGCAGGACAGCGGGGATGGAGGCCAAGCCTGGCCAGGCAGGGCTGTAGGGTGCTGCCATTTCACGGGGTCCCCTCGGAAAGCGTTTGTCCTGCCTGTTTGTGTTCTAAATATAGCAGCCTGCTCCGGCCATCCCCGCTGAGAGCGGCGGCGTTCCCGGCGGGGCTGCGGCTCCCCGCGGCACTGCCACACGGCCTGGCCTCTGCCGGCACACGCGCTTCCCCGGCTCCCGGGAGCGCTGAGAGCGGGAGAGGCACTCCTAGTTTGTAAAGAAAACCTCAGCACTCCTACTTTGTAAAGAAAAGCTCAGTGACTAAATATCTGTCTTCATGTCCAAGAGACAGTGCAAGAACAGCTCCTGAGCTAACGCGAACATCACAGACATTTATAAAAAAACAGGTGTTTTCGTATTAAGGTCAGTTTTTAGCTGCGCTGCTATTTTAGTAAAGAGCAAGAATGTTACATTCGCTAAACTACTGAAATATTAAACATTAGTCTTCAATATCCGGGCCAAAAACATTTTCTTTTCCGTTCGGTAAACTATTAACTGACCTTACCAAGTCCAGAGAAACCTGTTGTAACATCTCCCTAAACTGTCCTTGCAAAGCAGGGGAAGTTCGGGCTGTTGCAGAAAAGGTAAGAAAGCGACCAGCGTGGGAAGTCTGTGATGTTGCAGAGAAGGTAACAAAGTAAGGAGCAGCAGAAGCTGTGAAGTTGCAGAAAAGGTTCAGCCCATTCCCCGCAGAACCTGAGGGAGCCCCAGAGAAGCCCCCCAGGGAGCACCCTCCTGCTTCCCTGCGCTGTCCTGGGCTGGGAGGTCACTGCACGGAGAGAATCCACTTGCCCAACTTATTAATGCTACTTAACTGAAAAATAGCCCGCTCCTTCCCAGCGTTCGACTCGGCCGCTGCGCTGACTTCACCCAGGCAGCAGACGGCTCTTCCAGAGTGGAAGCAACGTGGTAACGCTGCAATGTCACCTGCAGGTATCACCCACGGCCCCTGCAGCTCTCTATGAAGGTGGTAATTATCTCCTTCAACAAAAAAGGAAGCAAGGAGCCCTGCTGACAACCCACAGGGACAGGCAAGCCCGGCCAGCCCCGGCTGGTCCCTCATCCAGAGACACGAGCCTATGTGGCTGCTCCAGCTCCAGTACCGCCGGACTCTGCACCCAGCACTGAGATTTTAGGGCAGTTCCAACCACCACGGACATCAGAAATCTCAGCAGAGGATGCTGATGCACTGTGAACTCACAGCATCCCAGCGTGATGGGAAAGAACCTCTGGAGATCATCTCATCCAACACTCCTGCTCCAGCAGGTCACCCAGAGCAGGGTGCCCAGGATCACGTCCAGGTGCCTTTGGAATCTCTCCAGAGAAGGAGACTCCACAACCTCTCTGAGCAGCTGGGGCCAGGGCTCTGTCAGGTGATGCCTCCTCCCACAGCAAAGAAAGTTCACGTCAGATTAACTCCAGTGTCTTGTTTCAAACCTTTTCAGTTGAAAAGCACAAGGCCAGTGGGGTAAGGCCACTGCAACCCAACAGGAGCGCTGTGGGCCATCAACCTGGGGATGCTGCGGGTACCATTTCACCACTAAATCCACCTTGCATCTCACACCCTCTCACCAGAGGCAGGTTCAGCTCTCCAAGGCCAGGCCCATGGTTCAGGGTCAGGTCTCCAAGACCAGGCCCATGTTGTCAGTAGGTGTGCCACTGTGGGTGCAGCACTGTGGCATGGCCATCCCCATCGTGATATGGACATGTGGCCGACAGTGACGATGACACACCAGCATGGTGGCCGTGGCACAGCGCTTTCACAGTAGCGCTGGCCCGCCCCATGCCACACCATGTCACACCTCACCGCAAAGAGGAAGCACCAGGCAGGCTCGCTGCCGCCCAGGGTGGTGACCATGGTGGCTGCTCCTCCACCGAGGGTGACACTTTGGGGCCAGGGCTCCCATCAGCGCTGGCAGCCCTGGGCACTGCTCCTACAACAGTTTTTTTTAATGCACAGAAACACTGCATTTGCAGTTTTAAAATGAGTTTTTCTTTCCCCCCACCATGCATTATTTTAAAATAAATTTGAACAACACAGAAACAAAAACATTTCCATTGCCGTAAGTTAAAACATGGCTGGGGGTGGTGGGGCTGGGTGTTTTTGGAGCATTTCAAAGGTTCACCCTCCACCCTGATGTGAGACAAGACACATTTTTAACCTCAGGAACGTTGCAGGATTTATATAAAACCGCTATAACCCCACTTCCTGCCCAGCTCCTGCTGCGACCGGGGTCTGCTGCACAAGCAACCTGCAGTAGCTGTTGCAGCTACAACTCCCTCGCCAGAGCACATCTCTGCCACAAGCTGACTCCTCGCAGCTGGGCTCTGCTCCACTTCCCGGGATTTGGTCCCAAGAAGAGAAAATTATACTGTAGAAAACCTGACAGGCACATTTCCATTCCCCAACTTCTGATTTTTTATGACTCCACTGAATTAATTCTGTATTGTTTGTGGGATGAGTATTTTAAATGTTAAGATTATTTCATTCATTAAAAAGGAAGGGAAGGGGCTGGAATCCACACATTTAACACCTATTACTGGAACTACAGCTACAGCAAAACAGCAGCCACACGCTTACAGTGCCTAACTTGGATGTGCCTCCTACAAATCACCACGAGGCCGTACCCTCTCTGCTACAGCCCTGCTTGCAGGTCCAGAGGCACTTTTCTGCCTGCTCAGCGTTGTCCTTCCCTCAAGCGGGTGCATTTGTGGCAAAGATGGGATCACCACTGCAGACCCAACACCGAAATGCAAGCAGGGTGCTCACAGGCACCCAAATGACCTAGGGAGGAAAACACTCTTCTAAGATTCACCATCAGAGCCACCAACCACCTGCTGGTAGTTACGAGATGGAAACAAATCCTCATATTGCTTACGTGGTTTGTGCTACTAAAAACAAAGAACCCTTACAGTGACTTTGCTGTTTCTATGTGAAGTGCCCTTTTTTCCAGCTACAAGCAGAGAATAATTTGGAGGCAAGGAACCAGGCACTGTAGCCACACCGGAGGATTTGAGCCCTGCCAGAAGTATTTTCCCTTCATTCCCCCGATCCTTCCCCTTCCCCTGAGGAAAAGAGCAAAACAAATCAACAAGCATCAATAAAATAACAGCAGCAAAACATTCCACTGCTGGCAGCCAGCAAGTGCTCCCCTTCGGGCTGCAGGGTTTTTCTGGCTACAGCCGCTTCCTTCATTAACCATACATCCTTGAAAAGAATAGAATATTTACTCACTTTCAATGAATCAAAGCAGGCGATTACGCGTCCGTTCTCAACTTGGCAGCTTTTCGATGGGTGTGCAAATTTACATTCCGTGTCTGGTCGTGAGCAAGTCCCCCTTTGGAACTCCCTACACACTTCCAGCGTTAGCCATTTTGTGTCCCGAATCGGCGTGACGCTAACAGCCATCTTTAGATTTTACAGGTAGATAAAATTCCCAATAAAACAGACAAACGAGTAGCTGAACTGATAAAACTGGAGACGATGAAAGTGCCACCTCCAGAACACTGTTGGTTTTTTCTCTTCCCTCCCCCCCCCGCTCCCTGTTTTAAAAGTACGTGTAAAACTGGGTGGCCACGACCTCAAGGAAAAAGACGTGCCACCAAGAAGGAGTTCAGAGCGTGCCACTGTTAATCGACACAGGTTTCGCGCTCAGCGCAAGGCGAGGATTGCCAGCAAGGTGAACGTTAAACGTGTGGCCCGGGACTAGCCTCGTGTGCTCAGCAGCCCATCCTGGGTGCCCGCCGGAGCCCACAACGCAAGCATGAAAAACGTGGCAGGCCCTCTGGGAGGGGGTTTCGGAGCGGCTGTCAGTGAAGTTGTCTGAGCGGGACTCTCCACGCAGCGGGGTCTGCGGTGCGATCGGTATCGATTAGTTTGGCATAGACAGATGCAGCAGTTTAGAGCAACGATCGAGATTGGGTTTGTTTTTTTTTTATATATATATATATATGGGGGTTTTTTTTCCTCCTCTCCTTGATTTTCGGGCAGCAGGTATCTGACCTTCGCAGCAAACTTTATTGTACAGTAAAGCAGCCTGCGGCGAGGCCCGCCAGCCCTTCCCTCGGCCGGTGCCGGGCTGGAGGCGGCGATGCGCTGTCCTCGCAGTCTAGCTGGCAGCAAGCAAGGCAAAAGCAGCGGCTGCTCTAGCAGCGGAGACGTCAGGAAAGGCACTTCTTAGTACCAACCTGCAGAGAGAAGAGACACGTTACAGTTCAGGGGGCGGCATCCGGGGGGTCCCGCCGCCCCGCCCGGGCGCACTCACGGCAGCGGGCAGAGGGGCCGCTTCCCCGCGCGGAGCCAGGCATGGCGGGGA
>VZZY01020125.1:378458-395080 GCA_013400335.1 Eurystomus gularis | reverse complement strand
GGTGTTACCGGCCGCGCACAGGCCCCTCCGCTCTTCAGGACAGCCCCGGAACGCCGCTTCTCCCGGCGCGGCCGCGGCCGGTGCGCTCGGACAGAACCGAGGTCACCGACACACGGTCAGTTCGGGGCTCCGCTGACGCGCCCGAGGCCGGACCCGGCGCAGGCCGCGCCCCTTCCCGAGGAGGGTCACCCAGCACCGCTGCAGGTGAACAGCTCGCTCGGAGAAGCCACCCAGGCCTTTCACGGCCAGCAGCGGGAGCGTGAACCTTCCCCTCGGAGGCCGGGGTGGAGACGGTGTCTCCCTGAGACGAGTTTCGGGTGCCCAGCCTTGCCCCAGGGTCTGGTGCCGCGTGTAAAGGTAATAAATAAAACTCTTGTCCCAGCCTGGAGATCCCCAGCGAGCAGCCCCGCGCAGGGCGGCCCACAAGCAGCCCCAACAGTGGGACTCATCCTGCCAGCCCTGCGACGCCCAGGAGCATTACGGGCAAGGTTGTTCCCATCCCTGTCTTTCTACAGGCGCTGCTCCACAATCCTCCTGTTTCCCACCACCACCACCCCTCAAAGCAGCATCACTGACACTGCCATCAGAAACCCATCTCGGGAAGTGGCGCGGGTCAGTGTGGATGCAAACCAAGAGACGAGGAAAATCTACGCGGAGTCTTTTTCCAGGGACTAAGTGATCAGGACAACAGGCTGCAGGAGAAGACAGCACACCTAACACAGCCAGTAAGGCTGCAACAGGCACCACGGTTTCCTTGCCAGGACAGTTCTACTCATGCCCACATTTTCAATCCCGCCACCGTGCATCTCTACTTGCAAGCACAAGTTAACACCTCGAGGTCTCCTTGGAAAACACAGATACTCATTTGCTTCAGCTGCCTGAACATCAGGTCAGGGTCACCACTGAGCAGCACTTGGATACAGCAGAGACTCAGGGTCTCAAAAACTCAAAAAGCTCTACAAGGAAGCTGTGAAAAAGCTCTAAGCAGGGATCTTCTCCTGCTCATCTGATGGGTATACAATCCATACCAAGTATTGATTGTTCCAAACACCAGGAAGAGTGAGGGCAGCAATTGATGTCTTTTACATGCTAAAGCCAAAGCAAGTTAAAGGCCACATTTTCAAAACAAGATACTCAATTTCACTCCCATTACAAGGGTAGTTGCCCCTAATTAGGACAGAAACAGAGCAGGAAGGCGGCACACAAAACAAAAACAGATTAAAACTATCTTTTGTACTCCCACGTAGCGAATGGAGTAATCTTCCTGGTAAAACTCCCAGAACTATGCTTCATTCCTAGCTTTGGAATAAGTTGTCTACTTGGAGTTGGATCAGCCACTTACTCGCAGCGCAGTCCTGCTCCTGTGGAGGTCAGGGACGTGTCTGTAACTTCATGAAACGAGGCTGAATTTCACCCTCCATTCCTCAAGCTGCCAGCTACAGAACGAGAAGTATTACCCCGAGGAGCTGTGATGCCTCAGAGGTAAATCTTCTGAATGTGAAGAAATGCCAGATGTAAATTTTGTCTGCACAGTTACTTGAAGAAAAATTGCTTTGTCAGAATTCTTTATCTACCTGAAAACACCACTGGCAATGTCAGCTTTAAAAATAGCCTTCTAGCAAAAACAAAGACCGACTTTCAGACCAGAGGTGTATCTTCAAGATCTCCGCTAAATAAAGGTGGATGATAGCATAGAATTGTCATTGTTTATCTGCATAAACTGTTTTCCCCTCACTTTGAAATTCTCCTGAGATATTCCAAGTCAATAAGGAGTCCTCAGTCCGCCTCAAATACTGAAGGACACCACTGTCTGCAAAAACCCAGCAGGTACGTGCGATGTCTCTCTTTAGGCTGTCTCTGATGTGCTAGGAAAGACTGAAGCAAATCCAGAAGGAGGAACCGCAGAGAGAGGACAGGAAAGGGAGCTGATTTTGATTAATTTTTTTTAAATTTAATTAAACTTTATCTGGGGGCTGATAGTTTCCAGACTGTACCTAGTAGGCCATTTAGTACTAAGGCTGCTCTTAATCCACAGCTGGTTTTTGAAGTTCAGCTTTTGAAATTTGGCTGCATTTGCTCCTTGTCCTGGGAATGCTGCAACATTGGTTTGGCCACAGCAGAACCCCGCCTTCGCTGGTTACTGGGAATATATGGGAAATTATGCTAAAAACACTGGAAGAAAATTAAAAAGTGATTCTCAGGAATAAAAAAAAAAAGCAGTGACTCTGATAAGTCATTCTGTAAGAGGGGAAGAGAGATGACTTAGTTGTGTGCTGAGCTGGGTCAATAAAAACGACGAACAAACAGCTTCACCAGTCAACAGAAAGCTGATCTGGAAACGCCCAAGAAAGTGAAACTAGCTCAGGAAGGACCACGTGACTATGGCTTCTCAATTCTGATGAAGTATGTCCCATTTTTATTACTTCCCGTTACTGCTATAAAGAATTGCTGTACAGCCACGTTAATGAAACGTTTTTCCTCCTCTTCTCATTAGAGTCTGACACAAAAACAAGGTACCCGAAGGGGAGCGTCTCGGTGCACCGGGAGCTGCTCCCGAGGAGCCATTGTTTTCACTCTTCCTGTAACCGGGTTTGCTGGACGTTCCTGTTTTCTCTATCTCAATTCACACATGCCTCTCAGAAAGGAAGAGTACAGCTGGATAGGCAAAAATCACAACACTAACGACGAACACGGCACCAAAGAAAGAATGCTATTTTTATGCTCAGAGAAAGTGGAAGCTGCAAACGCTGGTCTCAACGACATGAGACCTGTCAGCAAGAACAGATAATTACCCAACGTGAATCCAGCCTCATGACAATGACTCTAATGAGATAGGAAATGGAATAAAATCAATATTCTATTTACTTTTGTCAGTAGTCTCAAAGCTTGAAATGGCCAAATGGCTGCCTTTTAAATGAAGAAAGGCAGAAATTACTGACTGCCTTGTAGTCTTTTCAAAACACCTCTGCCAAATTCAAAGTTTACCAATAACACATCTCAATATAAAATTTGGAGAAGATACAGCAATTACTTCATGGCACAACTGAGGGATATAATTATAGCGCTGTCACAAAATTAAGCAGAAACAATGAGCTAATTAACATCTTGGCCACCTAACAGTGAAGGATTGGTTAAAGAAAAATATTCTTTAGTAAACTACTGCTACCAAGTGGGACTTGTACTCTAGCTCCGTAGGAACCGTACCCGCTACACCCACACGGCAGCACGTTAAAGCACAAAGATCCCTCTCTCAACGTTGTACTTTCACGTACCCTGGGAAAAAGTAGAGCACAACGGCAGCAGCAAAGAGCAGCCAGCTCTGAGGTGGGCATGCTCAGACACTGCACCGCTTGAGGTGTATTTCACAGCCCCCTACCACCGCCCAGCAACTCATGACTTACACAGAGCAAGGTAAAACTACAAGCACGCACTAGCATCAAACTACTAAGCAAGTCCCACACTGGATTTGCAAAAAAAACCTGCCGATGCTACTTCTCTGACCCAGATATTTTGCATAATACACGTAGTTTTAGTAGTTGTAGTGCTAGTAGTAGTGTTTTAAAGGTTATTTCTGTAGTGGTTTAGCTCTGATGATGTTGCTTGGGAAGGCAGCGCAACCTCCCACCAACTCCAGTGGGCTTCCCTGGCAGATCCTCATCAGAGGTGTTTTTATCTTTGGGGAATTTCACAGTTTCTGAAACAGTTTTAGCAGAAACACCTAAACTGTGGCATTACATCTGAACGTAGCATATCCAAGTGTACTCAGTTTGTGAAAACTGGAAAAATAACGAAAAAAGAAGCAACACGTCACCAAGTAAGTGCCCCCAGCTGCGCACGCGTTGCTGAAGTGTGCAGAGCTGAGGTACTTCCTTGAGACCAGTTCTGTCAGATTTATACCCCTAATCAAACCGCAAACCAGTTCCTAACAACAGTGTAATGGTGCTGACGTACAAATCCCACAGCCCAATCCTACTTTAGATTAATTAGAGAACTGCTATTTCCAAGTCTCATAAAGTTATGCTGCAAATTCCACAAACCCTCTTTCCTTTAGAAAGCGGGCAGTTATGAATTAACCGCTACCGCTGTAATTAAAATTAACTTTAAAGTCAAGAAGTACGCCTGATGAAACTTTTCTTGTTTATAACCTATGGTACGTAGCAACCTCCTTTACGAAATATGGGCCCCCGGAGATGTGCAGCACTCACATTACCTGAGTGTGGCAGCCCAAGACGGACGTGTGCTGGAGCGGCAGCCCAGGGAAAGGCCGGTGCCTGTCCCCAGCCCAGGCCCACCACCCTGCCTGCTCAGCTCCTGCGCCGCAGACACAAAATGGCAGGAAGGCAACTCTGCATTTAATCCATTTTCCTGTTGATTTGCGTCCGTCCGCACCGCTCAAGTTGCAAGTACTGTCTCTGGCAGTAAAAACAAATCCATACTGTAATTCCTTTGCCATAGTGTTCGCATAATGTATTTTAGAAATAGGAGGCTCTGTATTATCCTGACATAGGGGAATCTGAACCACAAAAGAAGTGACATTTCCCACGGAACTCTGAAAAGAAGTTGTTTATCTTTAAAAATAACAGTAATCTAGTGATTTAACCTAAAACTCCGAGGAGCAATTTTTTTTTAAAAAAAGAAAACAAACTGAATTGAAATAACCAAAAGCTTTTATTAAAATCAGTCTGATGTGCTTGTTCTAGTTAATATTAAACACTGCGCTTCTATAAAGACATTTGAGAGGCCCTAACAAAATAATTACGCACCCTTCCAAAAAGTACAGAGCTATTTATTAATCACAGCCCTGCACATTAAAGACATTGTTTGATTAACTGCAGACTTACGTAAGCCAAGTGGTGCAGGAGAGGAGCGAGACAACCTACATCACCGGCCTCACACCAGGACCAGCCTCCCACCAGCCCAGCATCTCCTCTGGGCATCGACGTGTGTGACCACGGCTGGCCTCACCGGCCGGCTGCTCCGAACCGTCCGCCTCGTGCCAGCCCCTGCCGCCAGAAAGGCACATTTGGGGTGTTTTCCTCACAAACACAGCCACATAGCGAACCTCAGGATGAGTCCCACAGCTGAGATTCAAAACTGGGAGGTTTTTGTAACAGTGGCAAAAAGGAGAGCTCCACAGCGCTGAGAAACACTCCCAGACTGGCAGCTGATTTCAAACTGTACCTGCGTGTGTATGTAAAATGGCTTTTATATATATAAAACCCAGGATTATTAGCATCATCCATGATAACAACTACTACGGGAGAAAGCAACGTCCATGACTCAGCAAGGGAAGCGACCGCTTCCCTCTAACAGCAAATTCCGCTGATGCTGACGGTTTCAGGGAGGAAAAGTGACCAGGAGGAGCTCTGCCTCGCGAGAGACGCAGCAGACACCCAGCCGAGCTTCTCGCAGGTCAGATGCCTCAACACCTACTGTATAGCAAGGGGAAATGCTGGCACCTTGTTACTGTAAAGGTTCTTGATTAAATCTACACGTTACTTCCAGAAAGGTTCCCGCTTTTTACCATCAGCTCTATCGTTTTCCACTTCCCTTCCAAAAGCAGCTGCCACGTGGCCCTGGCTGCAAAGGGTAAGTTCTTCCTTCCCCAGAAGTGGACCCCAGCAGTGGGTAAAATGAGGTTGGAGCGACCGCTCTGGGGAGCACCTGACATGGTCAGTACTAGTGTTACTATTAATTTATCACTACTGGCATTTGCTCCAGCCAGCAAGCTCCTCTGCTGGGCCTCGCTAACCCGCCCTGGTCCAGGCACCCCACCCTACGTTTGCTCTATCACCAAACTCTAGATTTCAAAGTCCTCACCAGTTCATGTGAATAAATTATGAACTAGGAGTCTGGATGCAGCCACCACAATTAATTGGCAAGATTAAATCTGAACTTAATTACCGGAAACAGAACAGGACACTCCTGTCACCTGCTCCAAGCCAGCACATCATCCCACTCCTGGCCACACGCTGCCATCCCACCCCACCAAAGCGCTCCACACCCCTGCCCGCCCCACGGGGAGGTGACCACTGACCAGAGCATCTTCAGCAAAACCCAGCGTGGTGCATCTCACCACTAACCGCCTGCAGCACACACGGGCATGCTCCTTGTGCGGTGAAAGGAAGTTATAATTACATGCATTGCTTCATCTTGCATCTGACTTGAGGGCAAGCAAAAAGGGGACAAGAAGACAGATAATGAGGAACACGTTACACAGAGTTCCGCTTTCGACAGCAAGTTAGAACTTGGGTTTTGATGGCCAGCTCACTTCAGCTCAGGAATGGTGAGCTGTGGTAGGGCATCTGCTGGAAGACAGGAGATAAAGCTGACCACACTTTGGTTCAAAGTTTTCTGTTCCTCAAAGAATCTCACATCCAAAGTAGAGTATTTTCTATTGTTTAATACTTTCTGGCCTTACATGTATTTATATTTATCAGTTATATCCTGCTGGCACTGTAAAAACTTGTATCACATCAGAAAATACAATGAATCTAAAATAATTTCTTTTCATTATTTATGTAAGGATCTAAACCCTGGAGAACGGGGTTTCCTAACTCTCTGTGCCCTGCCACCATCTGAGGTAACGGAGATAATTGTTAGGCACCAACAGAAGAGCAAAATTCTTCAGTCTACAGCAAAACGAATCAAGCTTAGGAGATGCTTCCCTTGACTTAGCAGAGATCACTACCCATATGGTGCTCAGCAGCACAGAAACTCTCAGTGAGGTGATTAATTCTGCATCATGAACAATCTCACCCAAGCTTAATAAATACATGTTTTCAGATATCAAGGAAAAGCTCCAAATTAGTCACCAGCATTAAAAAGACGTAACAAAAACTGGATGACTGTGCTTTATTTTGGGAAAGAAGTGAAAAATGTCTTTGAGATCATTTTTTGATCAGTATTTGCTATAATTTATTTTTATGTTTGTTCATCTTGAATCGTGGTATTTACGTAGCTAAGAATAATCATGAAAAACAACCCACTAACGGCCCCTGTTTGGAACAGCTCCTTCTGCACAAAACCTCTGCCAGAGGAACCGCCACGACTGACGGAGGTGAATTATGAAGGGACTTCATGGTTGTCCCCAAGGCACCAGCGGTGCAGGCGGTGGGGACGCTGCGCACAGCGTTTCTGGCCAGCTTTCCTCCCCTCTTCCACCAAGAGCTGTGCCTGGCGATGAGTTTTGCCAACACTCATTTTGTCCACGGATCCCCCGATGTCTGAATGACCCAGCTGGTGTCACGCTGCTTCAGCACCTGCTTGCGTACAACTTTCCTCTCGTTTTTAGCCTTCTGCTGTGGGTGATAAAGATGAACTTACAGGAGGATGAATGAGATTTCTGGTTACCCCAGCACCCAGAAGGCCCTTCCAGAGGGTCTGTGCTCTTATGGGAAGGAGCTGTGACTTCATCACACCTGCAGCCCTGCAGCAGAAACCCCAGCCACCACTGGCACGGGGTCCTGGGGCCCCCAAGCAAAAACGGCTTGAGGAACCCCACTGGTGTAGCACACAAAGGCATACGAGATCACCCACAGCTTAATAAACTTGCATTTTGACAGAAGGAGCAAGCAGCAGCCTGGCGTGGAAGGTGCAGGGAGAAGGGTGGCACCTTCTGCATCATGGCAGTTGGCAGCTACAGGGGGTTTCCAGCTCGGTCACTCAGATCTTTAATGGCTTTTGTTTCTGGGTTATGGATTGGGTCACAACCCACTACCTTGCTGAGTTTTTCTTTATGGCTGTTGTACAGCTGGCCTATCTGAACTATTTCTGAGCTCCCACCTGCCACAGAATAATCAAGGAACATCTCCGATGCAGAACAAACACAGCCCTTCGTTACCGCCCTGCATATCCTTGTATCCCTCACGCTGTAATAGCTGTCGGATCGCTCTTGTTCCAACAACACATCTCTGTAACTCGCGCTCTCAGCCTGTTCTGCTTAGGGCAAGCTGAGGAAGCAGTATTTCCACCATTCTCAAGCAGAGCCCTGCACACAAAGCTCATGGTCTGGTCTCCAACTGTCTCCGCCTGAGCAAGGGGAAGTGACCTGCGTCCCTGTCGCTCGCTCTGTAGGCAACCTTTTCTCTGCTCAACTGGTGCCAAGGCAGAGAACACAACCTCCAAATTCCCATTAAATCCGCTTGCAGAAGAAACAGCCACTAGATATTCATGCTGTAACCACAGATCACTTTCCCCAAAATGCCTGCTGCAACAGAGTAAAAATACCAACATTATCATGGACCACAGGCGTGGACCAAAAATAGGAGACAATTTTTTTAAAGTATCTAAAGTACTCAGGTTATACTCCTGTCACTAGACTTACTTTAAACATTCTTACTTTTTAAACAATCCCAATAACAGCTTGAAGAATGACGCCACATGAACACCCAATAGGAGGCGGCGCTGGGGCCCATTTAATAGTGGCACTGACGCGCTGGGCGCTCGTTCTGCAGCTCCTTGTCTGTTTTCATTCTTACACAAAACACATGGAACGTCTGGGAAATAGCTTCTGAAAAGATTTAAGAAAAAGCCATTTTTCTAAGAATGGTCATTAAAGACAGAATGCTTAGAAGTTGTAGAAAACAAAACCAAACAAACCCAAAGCAATAATTTTGGCAGTTCCTGCAGAAAAATGAGTGAAAGAAGTTCAGATTCTTGTATTTTAGTTGCCACCAATAGCTGTATTTAATTAGGAGAATTGAACAGAGCTGTGTCTACTTTTCACCCCCAAAAATCACATCATTAAAGATTTATTTATGGAATATATTTGCACATAAATACAGGAGCTCAGTGAAATACTGATAAGCAGCAAGTGAGCTATTTTCCCAGGGACTTTCTTCTAAGCAGTTTGCAAAGCTCAGTCATAGCAGCAAGTGCCTGCGCTCCCAGAAGAACATTTTTAACTGTTACACATCAAAAAGCTGAAAAGCACATAATTACATTATCAGTATCACAGACTCGCTACCTTTGATTTTTCACCACTTGTGAAAGAAGCCTCAAAGTCACTTTAAGTTTTGCCTACGTTATCGAGCTCTGAAGGATTCCCATATGAAATTACATATGGAAAGGATTTCACTGAAAACCAAAAGCGATCATATAAAGTCGAGAGCGCTGCCCAGGCACGAATAAAACCTTCCAAACACTGGAAGAAACATTTTTTTATTCAGATTTTTTTTTTTCTTCTCCAAGCTTCAGAAAGTCAGAAAAAAATACTGATGTTTATTTCTCACAAGTAAACTGCGCTGTGAAGCATGGACCCTTCTTCCATGGAAACCAGATGGCACGAGCAACACCGAAACAGCCAGTCTCAGCCAGGCCGGCGAGCACTGACCCTTGGCATTGGGCGAGGAGGAGGAAGGGCAAGGAGGAGGAAGGGTGGGTGGTTCTGACAGCCAGCTGGAGCAGCCACTATCCCTCCAGCACACTCAGCAGACGCTGGAGCACCGGCTCCAGGGCGCCTGCGCACACCAAGACATGTATTTTCGAGGGTGAATCCAGGCCTAATGACTGCTGCCTTCAGCTTGGCAACCTGCTCGGAAAACCTGACACATGTGCCTGGCTCCGTGAGCTCCGCAGCCCGCACGCTCCTCCACCAGGCTCCTCCACCGTGCCCCCAGGAGCACCGAGTCCGAAGGCTGAGACCTCGCCTGTATCTAGACCCCATTAATGCAGAAAACTTCACTTTCTCCTACAGCAATTTAACTAAATCTAAAAGAAAGCTTCTCTCCTAGAACATCACGTAGGTGTCACTGCAGCAGAGATGCTGTCACTGCCATGCCAGAGCTAAAAGGGGTCTCGGGACCACGTTCCCGTCCCACACCCCACTGTGGGCTGACTCAGGTAGGCTTCAGCTGCCCACCCACCCACCATCCCTGCCCCATGCAAAGCGGGGAGCCGGGGCTAAGTGACGACCGAGAGGAGCACCAAGGGCTGTGCGGGGCTGAGCTGAGGAGCTCTCTGATCGCTCTCCCTTTTTTAGAAGGAAAAATTCCCATTAACGTCCCTGGCAGCAGGATTGGGCCCAGAGCCCACACATGCTCTGGGTTCCCGAGTCGTTACTCACCGCTCGCAGTCGGACTGGCTTGCGCGGGAGCCAGCAGCGCAGCAGGAATGCGCGGGGCTG
This sequence comes from Eurystomus gularis, assembly GCA_013400335.1. Classification (NCBI taxonomy): domain Eukaryota; kingdom Metazoa; phylum Chordata; class Aves; order Coraciiformes; family Coraciidae; genus Eurystomus; species Eurystomus gularis. The sequence continues at coordinate 384,954 of VZZY01020125.1, read as the reverse complement.
CTGCGGGCAGCGTGGGCAGCAAGGGCCGCGGGAGCCGCGGTCTGGCCCTCCTCCGGCATCTGCACCCGGCCAGAGCAGCAGCTCTGCGCTTCGCGCCCGCTGCGTTAAATACCACGCGTGTTCTGCACAAACGCCGTCCTGCTCGGTCCCCGGGTGCGTGTAAAGGGTGAACGCAGATGCCGTCAACTGAGCTCGCTGTGCAGGCTCCTCAGGCACACTTGAACTTAGAGCCACCCAAGCCAAGACATGTTATTGATAGTGCTTTTGACATTTTACTTTTCTCTCCAAATAATACCTGCTCCAAGTTCGAGCCCAAGGCGTATTTTGCCTTGCCAGATGATCTGCGACCGTCTCATGACTTATTACATTGTTATCATCGCTAAGCTTAGCAAACAGGGCTGCTAAGTCTATTAATCTTCTGAAACACCAAGTCTGAAACCGTAGAAACAAAACATCTCGCTACAAGATACAGAAAATGTGGTATAGCGAGATAAGGGGGAAATTCAGTGCGCGCTCTGTTAATTTTTTTTCTGTGCCACTGCACGCAAGGCTGACGCACTTCTGTAAGAACCAGCTCTGAATGTAACGCTGCTGACAACTGCGCAAGTGAAAAAAAAAACCTCCTTTTACAAAGCAGGCTCCCTCAGGGGCAGCCAGGAAGATATGCTTCCAACGGGAAAACCTGGGCCGCACGCAGAAGTTTAAACTGCCGCCGGTAAATTCAAAGAAGTGATGAAATGAGCCCAGCTCATCCGGGCTAGTGATGGAGAGCTGAGAGCTCGCCTCTCCCCATGCTGAACGACTTCATGGCTTTTAACCTGCCCAGCACATATTTCTTTTCATCTTGCTGAAACCCATTCTGATTCGGCCAACCATACACAGCTGGTATATTTATGTCCTAAAATATTTTTCTGTGAAAACAAATATTTGGCGTATTTGCCAGCAGCCAAAAACCCTCGGAGCCACGCGGGCACCTGGGGACTTTCTGACAGCGCTCAGACGAGGGCTGGAGGTTGTTTCTCTCTGAGCCTTCTCACCAGCAGCTCCAGGCAGCCGTGGGGCTGCAGAAGGACACATGGACCTGGGGGCTGAGCTGGCATCAGGGGACACCACTGTCCATGCCCCCGCGTTGGGTTAATGCCCATTATACACTTGGCTTACAGAAATGAGAATCTGACCAGTTGCGGTTTACTCAGGCCTGGCTCCCACAGTTCTCCTGCTCGATCTGTAGATTCAGATGAAAAACTCCAAGCACGCTCTTGAGCACCCTAGTGACAGGAGTATACTTTCATCTCATGAACTGCTGCTGATACCAAAGGGCAATTATCCCACTGAAAATTCAAGCTGCATTTGGTGGTAACTTCAGTTAGACTCTAGTGAAGGCTAACAAACTGTACCTACCACAAGCTTTGACTTTTTGTTATAGTGCATTAAAAGACAGTTCTCCCAGCTACCTCAGACGAAGATATTTTGGACAAAAATACTCTTTCATAACAATGCAGCATATGCACGTAATTCAAAACATGGACTATTTCACCGCGTGGCAGCTGACAGCAAGTAGATGTTTCGAAAAAGCAATTGATCCCAGAGGAAGAGCAGTTCTCTGGATACACAGCCCGGTTTCATCCCCTGGCCAGCTCACACCAAACCCTCACGCCACCATCAAACGTCCCGTCGTGTGTGTGCCCCGGCCTGCCCCTGCTCAGAGCCACCGTCGCTGAAGCTACGGGAGAAATTTCAGCTCAGCCGCAGAGCAGGAGAATTTACTGCTGGCTCTGAACGCACAGAAGAGTATCAAACAACGTTTGTCACTGGGTTTATTCTCCGAGCAAAGCGATGACTAACACCTAGGCCCTGCACAGACTGCGGAAGGTGGAAAGGGTGACGGCGACTGCTCGCATGAACATCCTCAGCAGGAACCACGCACCATCGTGGAATGCCACGCGCAAAACCCTCGCCTCTCGGCTCTCCGTATTGAACGTGTACGTTTTTATCTTGGGATGTATTCAAGGTTCATCGCAGCGGTGACACAGTTTTAATGGTCCCTTCTCTTTCCTCACTAATTGTTGCAAACTCTCATTGAGGCTAATGGGAGTTGCAATTGCACATATTCACGGCAGACCAGACTCCAAATGTTACCGAGGACAGCAATAAAAAACATTCACATGTTTATCCTTTCGGTAAATAATTATAGGGCAATAGGAAGGAAATGTTGTTTACTTTGCTGAATTACTTGGGAAACTGGGTTTACAATATGTAATGGTTAATAAAATTAAAGTAAAAATAATAATCACAGGCAACTGCTGCAATCCATGAGGAATGCAAATAGTGGAGACCACCACACGTGCGGGCGAAGGACAGCCCTGGAGCCCCTGCCTGTCAGGGCTGCCAAGGGCAGAGCAGATCTGAACACCAGAGCCACCAAGCCCAGCCGGGTTCCACACCTTACAGCTACCAGGTGTACAAAGCACAAGGACCAGAACCCGGGATCGGCACAGCCGAGCTCTGCTCGTGCTCCGGCAGATCTCGGAGCCCTCCGGCAGCACCTCGCCTGGTGGTGTGCAGGATTACCCTGCCTCTGCTTGCAAACTAACGACAGTACAAAACCAGATCATTTCAGGCAACACCTGATCGCTGAGTGTCCTTCCTCGCTCGTACTGGAAAACCATCATTAAAATACACAAAACACAACCACAGTACAATTCCTTCTGGACAGGGAGCAGTTGCAAGAATTTTTTTGAAATACTCCATTAGCGAAGACACTCTCAGCGTGGACAAAAATCATAAAAATTTGACAACAAAAGGGAACTGAACTATTTTTGCAGTTTTACCTTAACGAGCTGCTCTTTGTTAACAGCAAAATCACCTCTTTGTAGCACTTGCCCTTAAAATATGCATAAGGCAAAGGAAAACACGGATTAAGCCCTCGGAAGTAATGAATGGCTACCGCAAAGCATCTTTTATAATCCAGCATGTGTGACTTCCTCAGTGTTAGCGCTGTTAGAAAAATGATGCTCACGGTTTATACCTGGGGTTCCTAAGCAGCAATCATCCCCTGCTCTGGACATCGAGAGGTGCTAAGGCTCAGCCTCCTAACCACAGGCATTCCTGCTCTGTTACCACCTCTGCATAACATCTCGAGCAGCAGAATAATACAGGTACTTAAAAGGAAATAAAAGCAGAGAGGAAAGCCTATGCTTTAATCTGAACTGGCCGTGAGATCTTCATCTACCCCACAGGTCTAAGAACCTTTACCGTGGCCACACAACCCATCCTGGGCAGCACGGTGAACACCACGCGGCTTTGATGGTCTCTCCCCTCCGGGCACCCCAAACAACAGCTCTGCAGAGCAGCACCCTTCTGACTGTTTTGTGTTGGTTTCAGCTGTTTGGTGTGAGGCATCACCATCTCCCGTACTTCAGCATTTATTTTCCAGGTTTCCAGTATACATGGGCTCTAAGGTCAGGGAAGTCAGATTTGTACGTGAAGCAGGGGTGCAAAGCGATGCCGCTGGGACACGGCACAAAGGCCACGGAACGGCACTTACCAGTCCCCTAAAAGCCCCTTGGATGACACACTGCCACCAATGACAGCACAGATTCTTTGCAATAGTATCTTCCCTGCTTATGGAATTTTGGAAAGGAGCATTTTCAGTGCTCCTGAGACATGCAAACTGGACAAGCACCAGAAACCTCCATGCAAAACTGGATTTATCTAAAGAACAGCAGCACCTGCTACTTTCGAATGCTTGTCAGCATGTGGTATTTGTCACCGAGGTGTCTAAAAATGTTAGTTTATCCACTTTGGCCTCACTATAGGAAGCGTAATATAGATAAACTCAGTAATTATTACCTAGTAATACTAGAAAATGATGAACGGCATCCAAAACTTGGTGAAGCAATGAAGCAGTAGAAGTCAAGAGGTGAAGTAAAGCAAAACAAATTTAACCTTTCTCCAAAACTGAAAATTAATGGCTACATTTAAGGCTTGAAGCAGCTTTATTCACACTTACTTGTTTCTGATTATGCTGTTGAACCTCCCGAAGCAGAACGAACTAACAGCATTTCCAGTCTGAAGAAAATCGGGGAAAAACACCCTGGAATTGTTACGTGCCCTGCCAGCAGCAGCAGCCGCAGCTGGGTGCCCCTCGCTGACGCAGCCCTGCGCTGAGCCTCGCCCGCACCCCCAGCCTCGGCTGCTGCGATGGCGGGGTACCCCATGAACCAGCACAGCACCCCGAAACCCCCACCCCAGTGTCCTGCACTCGGGATTACACTTTCCAGATCTCCCAGGTCTCAGAGGGATGAGTTGGGCTGGCAGCAGAGGAGTAACTTCTTGGCCCTGACTGCCTACGGAAAAACCTTTGAGTAACGACCAAGTTATGATTATGATTACTTCTGCAATTAGATAATAACATACCAGAGAAATTTAAAATTAAAATTCTTTGCTTCCTCTAATTAATCTGTTTTGTTGGTGCTCCTGAAGGTAGACGCTATCCGTTACCTTGTTAGTCTACCAGATCTAGCACTCTACGCCTTCTGCCACGAGGGTGGAGAACAGGGGTCAGACACCTGCCGAGCAGGGTCCGAGCCGTTGGTGGCTGTCGGATACATCCGAACTGGCCATTTCCCGCGTTTGCAATACAGCTTTCTGCCTGGAAAAACACAAAGCCGGTGCCTAGCCAGCACGTGGCACAGCTGTGCTTCACCACGCTCCGAGACAGTGAGGAGGGTTTTGTGGGGACACAAGAAGAATTCCCAAAGCCAGGCTGTTCCCACCAGGAGGAACACCGGCGCAGAGGGTGGATGTATGGAAACCATACCCTGAGCTGCAGCCGCGGGGAGTTTCCCAGACAACTCTGGCACTGCTTCCTGGTTCAAGTGAATGACAAGTTGCTTGTGCAATGCCCCAGTTTTGCCCATGATTCAACTACCTCATGGTACCACAAAGCATCCTTGGATTCGGACCCTTCCCTGCCTCTCAAAATAAGTTTACCCCAACGATGGCTTTAAGGAAGTGGGACCATAAATTTGCCCTGTCACTTTCTCCCTGGTGTATCAGGGTAAGGAATCTGTTACCTGCATATCCTTCCTCAGTAGCCCAAGTAAATATCAACTGCACAATCCTGTACTTTTAGGCGACACATGAACTCTGCAAGCTCCACAATCACGTTAAATCTTATGCACAACCCACAGGGTCATAAGTTTTCAACATTTTCTCAAGTCTGGAGACCAACTGGTTATGAAACTTTGACTGTCATCGTCATCACTTTCTATTTAAACATCTTCCATTCCAACTAAGCCCAAGTAAGTTTTGTGGCTCAGAAGCCCAGCCTTTAAAACCAGAGGAGTCCAATTCCGTTTTACAAGGTTCTAGTCTCCACCTGATCCGGCACAAGTCGAGGAATGCAGAGTCATAGAGAACCACAGAACAGCTTGAGTTGGAAGGGATCTTAAAGATCACCTAGTGATCTTTAGTGGGGCCTGCAAACCCCAACGCAGGCCTCGCCAAACTTCAATCGCAGCAGCAGGTGCTGCTGGGCGCACACCCAGCCTGCCTGGCCCCTCCGGACGGGCCATCGGGGTGCTCCGCTCCCCGGCACGTCCCGCGGGCAGCGCTCCCCGCTCGGCCGCACTGCCTCGCAGTGCTCCCAGCACCTCGGCTTTCTACGCCAGTACGTCCCAACCTGCCATAGACAGCAGTCCTGTCACCCTCCTCAGTCAGACGGGGATGCCAAGCCTTTCATTTCTTCCTCTTTTATCTGCTTTAAATTGGCATAACACCGTTTTACGCCGGCAGGTCTGGCGAGGGCCAGGACCCGACGCCATCCCCGCGGGAGCCTGCGCTCCACACCGCTTCCAAACACCCGACCTCAGGCTCGCACCCGCAAACCCCCCCTGCAGCGATAAGGACCACCAGCTAATTATTCATTTTTGCAAATTATTTCCTCGCTGTCACTTCGGAGCGTGTTGCCGCTTCCGTAGAGCCCGTTTTCCGTAGTGCTGAAGCCACAGAGCCTCTCCCGCTCTCAGTTCCACTCCCTAAACGTCACCTGTGTCCTCCTGCTCCTGCCATGTTTGGCAGCATATATTCCCCCTCCCCAAAACACCGCAAAAGAAATCATTTCTGGCAGAGATAACCACATAGTTTTCTAAAAGTAACCATTTTACAGAGAGGACGTCCCTGCCTCTTTCTCTTCCACGGCACTGACATCCTAACCGGCGGGTTTGTTTGCCGTGAGTAGATCCAAAACAAAGTTCTGAATTCAAGAACTTTCTCTAGAAAAACGCAAGCTCTATTTCCACCCAAGAACTTTCCCTAAAAAGCACCCAAAAAGCTCTATTTCCCCCCGGCTGATCCGGACGCCGCCGAAGGGATCGGATCGCGATGGGGTTGGGCTCGACACCGCGACGTCCCTCGGAACTCGCCGTTCTCCTTCCAAACCTAACCTAGGTCGCGGTGCCGCTTTCGGAGCGCCCGCCCCGGCAGGACACAG
>VZZY01020125.1:302860-377653 GCA_013400335.1 Eurystomus gularis | reverse complement strand
GTTTTGCCCAGGAGGTCCCAACAAGGTGAGCCCGAGGGTGTCCGGGGTCCCCGGGAGCGGCACCCCGCCTTGGGCTGCTCCCCACGGAACCCTGCCACGCTCCGGCCAGGGCCCGGGGCCGGAACCCACCGCCGCGGCCAAGAACAGCTTGAGTTGGACCATGGCCCTGCCCCACGGGGACCACGGCCCTTCGAGAGCAGCACACCCCTCGCCCAGGCACCGGTTCTGCACCGCCAAGTGTCACAGGGGCAGGCATTGGTACCACCACAGCGGTGACACCGATGGCAGCGGGGCAGAAAAAGGGGCTAAAGTAGTACAGACCAGTCAGACCGTATCAGAGACCCGGCTGGGCGGGAAGGGACCTTCCAAGGCCGTCTGGTCCAAGCCCCTGCAACCAGAGCAGGTTGCTCAGAGCCCCGGCCAGCCTCCCCTGCAATGGTTCCGGGGATGGGGCAGCAACCACCTCTCTGGGAAACCTGCGCCAGGCTCTCACCACCCTCAGCATTCAAAAATTCATAAATAAAAATAATCTTTTAAATTGTTTTACATTTATTTTTAAAAATGAATGCATCCCTTGCAGGGCACTCACATCTAGGACCATGTGCAAAGTATCCTCAACAAAACAAGGTGACACTAACCTGAGGGACAGAAAAAGAGCAGGACATCTACCCAAGCACACAGCAAGGCAGGGAGCTGCCAGGCAGGCGTGCGTGGGGAACACCCGGGGTCTGATCCCACCGGTGCTAGCCCATCGGGATGCGGGAAGCGAGGCGGGAGCTCCGGGGACAAGTGGTAACATGAAGCAATGGAAAAAAACTGGAAACAGGCTGCAGCGCCGGGGCTGGAGGAAGCACAGCAATGATCTTCCAAGATTTAAGGACACTATAAAGAGCCGGGCACAATCTTGTCTCTGCATTGATGGTGGTGAGCACAAGAAGATTAAAACTTGAACTGCAGGGAGAGAGATTCCAGCTGGACTGGGGGGGGGGAGGATTGTCAGAGTGACTAGGGTACTAAATCAAGGTCAGACACTGATCTTGAGGAGTGATCTAGGTACAATCCCTCCTGCCTGGGGCAAGGGAACAGATTAAGTGACCTTTTGTGGTGCCTCTTCGAGCTCTTGCTTCCTGTGACCCTGCCGAGGTCTACTCTTTTTGATCTACACTTCCCTTACAGCTCGCAGCCCTTCCACCCCCGAGGCTTACAATATACCTCTTACATTGTTAATGCTCTTTTTTTTTTACCATTAAACAGTCCCGTGCCTTTGAAAATGATGCTTCTCAGCTCTCTGTATTTTACCATTTTAATAAAATCAGTGGCAGGATTCTCTGGAGTTTGGCTTTTGATGTCAAGGCAGCAGCCGTGTCGTAGCCAAGCTCACACCCAATCCCTACAAATATTTGCACTGATTCCAGGAGACATTTTACTTTGTCATTTTGTTTTTTTCCCCAAAGTATTATATCATATGAAGCGACTGTTTGTTGATAAAGAGAGTACATTTCAACACACACATTAAAAAAACCCTCACTTAGTCTCTTTTCCCTTAAAACATTTCACATCAATTTCTTTTCCCTTGAACTTTTAATTTCAATTTCTGTTTTCTTCCATAGGGAAGAATTCAGAGAACTGTTACCTCATGGTGAGCACTCCAAGAGTTTGCCTGGGTCTCATTACTAAATATAACGGTAGCCCGATGAGTCAAGACAAGGAAATCCCTCTCCCCTCTCCACGCAGCCTCTTCCCAAGCAGCTGTGGTGGCTGCCAAAGCCCAGGCTGATGCCTGGCCTCCAGCCCATGGGTACCTCAGCAGCAGGTTGCCTGATGACCAGTGTAGCCACTGGCTGCTGAGCCTGGGCTCCCACCTCTCTCTGCCGGCAGCGGCCAGTGCCACAGCAACGCTCCGCCTGGATGCTGTGACAAGCAGCGGTCGTGCCATGGTGCCTGCTGCTGGAAAACAAACCCACAGCCTCCTGCTCCTGAGCAAGCCCCCATCTTCAGACGTGGCTCAGTGTCAGCCTCTGTTTCCACAGCCTGGGACTCCCATACCATGTATTTTTAAGCTGTGAGGCTGATGTTCCTCCCATCAACATGAACCACAAGGGAACCACAAGGCACATCGACATCAGAGAGGACAGTGAGAAAGACAAAGGGTTTATCTCCAGTATCAAGAGTGTAACTTGCTCAGGTTAGACATCTGTCAACACAGACACCTTGTTCCAACCTTTTTTTTCTAACAAACACACTTCTCTCCCATGCTTGTCTTTTTCCCCCCAAATCTTGTAATTTGTTTATAGTTCTGAGCATCACTTGTAGCAATACCCAGTTGTGCCAAAATGTTTATATTTACCTTACAAATGAAAAAAATCGGTACTAAAGTGGCATCTCCACTGCAATTGAATGCTGCTTTTATTCATTTACAGATACTAAGCATCTGTTGACTTCTGAAATTTCAATCACCCAGAATTTCACCCTCCACATCCCTCAATCCATAACCAAATAAGCCAAACCACTTTGCTGTTTGCTTTGAAATTTATTAGGCTTGGAGGCTAGAAGAAATTTGCCTTTAAATTTGCCTTTTTCCCCAATTCATCCTCAGGCTGACCCAAGCAAAGGACTCTGCTCTATGAAATGAGGGGATAATGTGCTTTTTTTGGCTGTAATGAATAATTCCTCACTTTACTTTGGGAGAGAAATAGTATTACCTGCTCAAGAGATCTACATTCCACCTGTTTCCTTATTACGCAGCCTGGCATGAATATAATTAACTTTATTTTTGTGTGCTCTAATGGCACCCTGTGACAGACAGCGCAGCAGGTCTGAGCCCACGGTGGAAAGCAGGATGCCGGGGATGCTCCTCCTCAGGAGCTGCCCAGGCCCAGCAGCCTCAGGAAACATCCCTGGTGCCCGAGGAAGCAAAGGCACGGCACCAGCTGGGAGAGCTGTCTGATTTTCTATTATTTTAAATTGCCTTTTTTTTTAGAAACTGGAAACTGAAAGAACATAAAGAAACATTAATTTTTCTTTCAGGAAAATATACCATGAATTTGCACTTGTGTTGCAAAGAAGTTTAATCCAGATCAATAAAAAAAATTACTGACAATTGGTATCCCCTCGTACTTTTCTATTTGCCCGACTTGCATGACTTGGCCTGTCGTTATAAAAGCAGCAGCACAGATGCCCTGCTCAGATAACTTCAGCAGTGCTTGCACACGCCTTGGTCATCTCTGGGAACAAATATTTTAATGGATCATTTGTGACAGAACAGAAACAGGAAGAGCAACAAGGAAATACGTGAGGCCGTTTCCTCCCTGTGCGCTTGCCACGGCGCGCTGGGCATTGTCAAAGCCCTTGTTCTGGTCACAAGGCTTTCTGGACAAACCCCTCGCTGCCCAGATTTCTCTTCAATAACTTCAGTTGCCCATTGTCTGCACTAATGACCTTTTCTATACACAGAGCTGGCTTTAAAAAAAAAAAGTAGCTGGTGTCTGAACTGTGGCTCCTCATCCTGCCTCGGCGGCAGCAGCAGAGGAACACAGGCATCGAGATGCTCCCAGATGGAATGGCAGCTCCCCAACCCAGCCCTCTCCATCCCCACTGTACAGGCCATGGTTCCACAGCCATCTCAGTTACGCTGCTGAATTAGACTTACTCAGTTTCATTTTCCCATTGAGTCCATTTCCCCATGAGAGCACAGAGCAACCTTGCTCTTGGTACTCGCTGCCTGTGGTGGTCACAGCCCTGCTGAGGAGCTGCCACCACGGGCTCCTGCTGGGAACCTCGCTCCAACACATGATGTTGGATGGGGAACAGCTCCAGCCCCCCTTATCTTTGGTTTGTGCCCTGTTCAGCTGCAGTGTCATTTCTCACTGAATCCTGTCAAGTCCACATGGTCTGTCTCACAGGTCTGTACAGGGGATTCGAGCAGATGCCAAGCACAAGCTCTGTAGTAACGAGATGTCCAGGCAGGGCATGGTAGAGGAAACAATAAGGAAATCTCAGATCCTGGAGGTCTCCCACATTATCACCTGATAATGATCATTAATTACCATCTGGGATGCCAAGCAAGACAACAGACTTCCAGCAGAGAAATAGAAAGAAACATGTCATTGTACACTTAGCTTCACACGTCATTCCAGCAAAAAGACAGACTGGGAGACAAGGGAGAAGAGAAACATGCAGTGTACAGAGAAAGTATTTTAAGAGACATTTTATGGTTTAGAGTCACTATATGTTATTACAACAGGAGCAAAAAAGAGGAACTCTTGGCTGAGCTAACACAGCCCTGGTGCAAGCGAAGCAAGAGCCTGACCTCCAAAAGTTGTGCAATGGTTGCCTGCCCTTGGCTCCGAAACCCATCGAGGAGGGCTGGGGGGCCAGCAGTGACCAGCCCACGCTGGCAGGAGCCCACCAGCACAGCAGGACACCAGCGTGTCCTGAGTGAGGACAGCTGTCAGCATCCTCCTCACATCTACACCTCATGCTGAATCAAAGCGCTTCCCAGTTCATTTCCTACATCAAAACTATCTGAAGGGAAAAGTTTGAAGGGAAAACAGTGATGGGCCACACTGCAACAGGCACGGTGTTAGGGACATCGGGTGGAAAGAGGTTTACATTTTCTCTTTGTCACTAGAAATGTGATAAATAATCCAAAAGATGACTTAAGTGTGCAGAATTAGAAACCTCATACTATAGATGCCTCAGACAATTTCTAGCCCTCCCTCAGAGATGGGTGAAGACACTCGGTAGGTGCAGGAGAAGGTAACCCACGATGCACGAACCACGGCTACTTTAAGCACCAACTCAGCAACCATTTTTTTCAACCATTACTCTATAAAAGCAGCCAACCTGGCAGCCTGCTGCCAGCCTCGGGGTCCCTACATGGGACCCTCTCTCCTCCTGGAGTAAGGCTGTAAATCAAACAGGAACCTTTCGCTAAAACACAGCCACAAACTAGTCAGTTAAGAACATAATTAAATTCAGAACTATCTGAAAACATCTCTGGATTCCAGCCATGCTGCTGGCGCTGAGTGAGAGCAGCCTGGAGGAGCCGTCAGCCCCCCTGGGTGCCCCAGAAGCAAAGCTTCTCTCCTTAGTATTTACAGCAATAAACATCACTCCAAGGGTAAGTCCATCACCTCCTTAGCAGCTTGCCCCGACCCGCAGTGGGCTGCTCTTCGCTGCCGAACCCCAGCCTGTGCAGGGGTCAGGTGCTGCCATACCCTTGTCTGATAAACAGAGGAGTAAAAAAAAGAAAATCACAGTGCAGATCCATTCAGCTTGAAATGTGTCTTCTCCTGATCAGCCCAAGTGGCCACGATACAATAGCTACCGAATAAACCCTGTCCTCTAATTTTCCTTTCTGTTTTTTGCCTGGTCTTTAATGGCAGATCCAGAAGTCGCTGCAAGAAGCTGTTGGCTCCCTTGGGCTCTTACTCATTCAGCACTTGTGAAACTCAAGTTCCCCAAAGAGGTCTGACATTGAATTTCAGCCTTTCCGATAGAGAAAGCAATCGTTACATCTCTTCTAGCACAGCGCAACCCGGGCAGTAACGAACTTCCGCTTCTGCCTCGCGGCAACATGGAGCCATCGCTTTCACCCTGCAGCGCTGGAAGAGCTGCTTCTTCTATCTTAGTGATATCTGCGTGTGAATTTTAGTAAAGATGACGGACAAATTTCAGACCTGGCCCTTCCACCCTATTGCCCTTTTATTCTAAAGCCTCCTGCAACTATCAGGGGACAATATATGTGTTAAAAATAATAAAGCATTTTGAATCTCTACTCGTCTACAAGCATATAAATGAGCAAAACCCACACTGCTAATTTCACAGTGAATAATTATGATATAGGCCAAGTTTTTCGCGCTTTCTGTAAAGATGATTTCTGTACTGCTCTTCAGTTTGGGCTGGAGCCCAGCCAGCAGTGCTGGGGTCCCCTCTAACCTCCATGGCAAGCTGCACGGATGCTCAGTCCGTGTGGACCCTACTTGCAACCCAGCGTTGTCTTTAACCAGGGAAAACTGCTGGGACGTTTGCTGCAGCAGCATGTTTCATGGCAGGAAGCCAAGGAGATTAATGTCACTTTAATTTCTGCTGGGCTTTACCAGTAGCTCCCAGGGGATGCTCCGGGAGTGGGCACCCACTTGCCTCACCCGGGGCTGGAGGGGACCCTCGCACAGCCCCCACTGAAGCACAGGGGACTGTGGCACAGCCACGGCGGCCGTGCCGTGGCACCAGCCCCAGCCCTGCCTCCATTCCAGCGCTGGCACGGGATGAGCCGCCGAACCAGCTCACGGGGCTCCTGCGAGCACATGAAAACTTCTCTCAGCTTTTCCAGCAGAGCAAGCATCGCAGGAGGTCAGCTAGCAAAGGGATGGTACCTTGAACACCCTTCAGACTGCGGAGTTTGGTTACTTAAACTCTGCATAACAAAATACTACATTTAGTGCTCATTTCTTTAGCGCCTTATCTAAATCTCCCCCAACTTATCTCAAGTTAGCAAGACCTACATGCCGAAGCAGGCGCAATGAAATGCAGACGCAATAAAATAATGTCTCTGAACAACTTGCCATAGCCCACTAAAGAACCGTACACCATTCTGCCATGATTTGCACCGCTGGCAAGGGCCAAAAAATGGGGCAAAAAGCGTAGTTCTTACCTGGGGGCCCTGGGCGCGGGCAGCAGTGCTGGGGCAGTGCAGCCACCGCCTCCTCCAGCGCTCGCGGGCTAATTGCAATATGCTTTTTGCAACAGCAGGACGGTGGCCTAGCGAGGGGGGGACAGCGAAGGGCAGAAGAACCGCGCTTTCCAAACCCTATAGGTCTAAGGGCGTGAAAGAAGCAGTTCACAGTAGCATACAGTGGTAACCATGGCGACGGGCTGTGGTTTGCATTTGTATTTTTTTAAAGAAGTAAAAACTACTTTCAGCTAGTAGAAGAGGAGGCACAAGGGGAAGTACTCGCGCGTCGCGGCCACACCAACATGGCTCTCTCTGGGGAAGCTCACCTCTTGGGCGCAAGTGCACAGTTTGAACTGCGCCGGTTGAGGACATCCCCACCGCGACCTGCTAATCTGCCTGTTGGCACCTGGCTGGGGGACACGGGCTCCGGCTGCCCGACAAGGCCATTCCCGCAGTCCCTGGAATCAGGGTGATGGTTGGGGCGGTGGCCCCGGGGCTCCCTTCCTGCTGCAAGCCACCGATAACGGCTGCCTGTGGCACAGCCACCAGCACATTGCTGGCATGGCCGGCCTCTCCGACCAGAGACATTTAGACCCGGTTTTGATGTTTCTGCTGTAGCCACTGCCTTCTGCGGGTTTCCCGCTCCAGCAACAGCCCTTCCACCCAAAGCCCTGCAGAGCAAGAGCTTGCTGTGCTGCAGAACTTGCTCAAAACATCCCTTGCTCAACCCGGGGAGGGAAGCGCCATCCTCACCAGTCACTGCCAGCCTCCATAAAACTGCAGGGCAGCTCCTAGGCACCGGGCTGCCCACGGCGGGCATCACAGGGCAGGATGAGTGCGTGGGTGCAGCTGGGGAGCAGCAGCCAGGCACTGCTGTGACGGAAACGCCGGCTGGCTTCCTGTCTGCTTGCTCAAGCCGCCTGCCGCACTCAGTGCAGGAGGGCTGAGCGCCTGCTGGGCATGGGCACAGGACCTTGGCTCACAAAGTGGCCTGTTTCTCAGGAGCTGCATCCCTCAGCTGCCCAGGAGGGGCAAGCTGCAGGTTAAAGCAGCCTGGAAACCACCACTGAGGGATGCTGCAGTCAACACTGGCAGTAATTATGAGCAGAAAATATTTCTTTCCTCTCCTCCTGTTGTGCTGTCAAAGCTGGTATCACAGCCTAAAGGTTCCCCACCTTACCCTATGGGATGTTGCGTGAGGTCACAGAGCAGCTTTGCAAGCATTACAGGCACACTGGTCATTTGTCAGGGCTTTTCAGCAGCCTGGTCAAAGATGAGAGCAAAAGGTACCCAGAAATTTCAACCAAAGATACAACAGGTAAAGTTTCCCACAGGTGTCAGCTGCCTGTGCAGGAGTCTAACATCCACACGACATCTCTGTCAGCATGGAAGCATCACCACAGAGGGGTCCTGGTCTGAAATCACAACTAAAACAACAAGGATTCTCATTTGTCTTACAATTCTTGCACTGCTGGGCACACATGGCACGTTAGCAAACATCACCCCGTCTTGGCTCTCCAGGTCACTCACTCCAACATGCTGTTGATACATGGGCTTAGGAAGCGTTTCAAGCAGGGCCAGGAGCCCTTCCCCTCTATGCCAGATACACAGCTGGGGAAGCCTTTGCGCTCTGGTGAACTAGTGAAACTGTTTCTTAATTACACATCAAAGATGAGCTTGTTGGCACATTTTTGCTCAGACTGTCATTTGCTGTGCTGCGTCTCTTCTGCATCAAGCTGAAATGCCGCCAGAAAGATGTCAGAACCAGACTGCTTCGGGAGACTTGTGCTGGTAAGGTCAGATGATGCTTTCTGTCGAGCTTTTTTCCTTTTTTATTACCATTACTCCTAAAGAGTTTTCCAAAGCCTCAGGTCTTTCTTAGGCCTTATTCCACATCTATCAAAATAATGAGTTCCTTTGGAATGGCTTTCTTCTCTGGAGCCTGCACTACCTCCAGCAGGAGCTCAGCAGGAGGAGAGCCGGGGAGCACGCGCAGCATCGCTCTCTGCCTCCTGCATCCGCGCTGGAACAACAGCTTTGCAGCCTGACAGCTCATCGGCGCCGTCTGCGTGTTCCCCAGCTGAAGTCACAGCCCCGCGTGTGACTTGTTGCTGTGGAGATGCCTGCATTGCAAACACAGGGACACGATGCCAGAGAGCAGGACAACGTGCAGAAGAGCAGAGCAAAAGACCTTCTTTCCCTGCAAATGTCATCAGTAACCACCAGCCCTGTGGAAGAAGGATCTTCAGAGAGGACCATGAATGTGTCAGTTCCTGGGGCTGTGCCAGGGCCATGTGTACCATCCTGAGTGGGGCAGATGCCCACACCCAAGACTCATGCCAAACAGCAGCAGCAAGGCCACCACACCGGCCTCCTGCACCCAGCACGCCAGGGGTGCGCTGTGACTTGGGCTTCTGGGTTGAAAATGGGATGAGGTGTTCAATTGTGACAGAGCTCTGAAGAACCCCCTTGTACTTAAAAAGCCTCAGGAGAGGAGCACGTGGTGTAAAACCAGGGTGTGCAGTCGCTAATGGTTTGTAAACAGCTTTACATGACTTCATTTCTTCAGTCTATAATATCATTTCGTAATTATGCAAATTATACTGGCTGCAGAATAGATGAAAAATTCATAAAGCAAACTGCTCTTCCAGACCCAGATATCCTCCATAATGCTGAAATGCTCCAAGTTTAGAATCAGGGATTTCTTGGTGGTGGTGGTTGTTGGTTCTTTTGATTGTTTGGGGTTGTTTTTTTTTAAAGAATTTCTGCTTTAAGGTGGAATGATTGTCATTAATCATAGAATAATTTCAGTTGGAAAAGATCTTTAAGAGCATCATGTCCAACCATTAACTTAACTCTACCAAGTTCATAGTTTTGTGTTAAAAGGACACTTGAGCAAGCAGCAGAATGTAAGAAATATTATCCATGTACTTCACAGTATGAATGTGTTAAATGATGTAACTGGCCATCGCTCGCATATGGTATTTCCCAGTTAGGACATTCACTATTCAACAGAACAGGACCTGAAAGAACCACACAGCCAAGAAGTAACAAGAGCTAAGCCAAAGTAACTCTCCAGGGAAAGTGTGTGCAGAGATGGAGGCAGCTCCCAAGAGTCCTGAGTAGCTCTGCACAGAACCTCCTCTATAAACCTCCCAGTGATGGAAAGCTCTGCAAACTTCTCAGCTACAAGGAGCCAGCAAGGCACGCAGACCTTTACGCTATATATAACCTCCTAAAAATATCAGGGCTCTCCTGTGAGGGAGTTTGAAGTGGACAACATCTTCCCGAGCTGGTTTGCTCTGTGCTAAACAAGCTGGGCATCGGCTGGACTCCTGCTTCACCGGTGGGGCCGAGCAGGAGCACAGCACACCAAGTTTTTTCTTGGAGGAACTCTGGTTTCCAGCCCCACGCTTCACCTTGCCATCACTGATCTCACCCACCGCTAAAAGTATCAGGATTGCACAGGGCAGAAGTGTTTATACACGAGGTGATCCTGACCCCACAACACGAGCCATGTTTGTGCTGCTGTCCTCGGAAAACAAACCCTGCTCAGGTGTTGCTCGGGTCGCGGGCTGGTTGGCATCTCCCGTTCTTCCTTTCTCATTTCACAACATTAGCAGAAGGGCTGTGACACACCAGAATCTTTTTTAAAAATCAGTGTTCCCATTGCGCTGGAGACCCCTTGCATTTTGTGACCCCCACATCTATGCTTTTGATGAGATGGTAAAGCCTTAGCAAATGCTTTGCCAAAGGAAACAGACTTTGGAGCATACCTGGGAAGCACAAAATGCCCAGATTAGGCTATTTCTAGGAAAAGAAAATAGGATCACGATTCAAATACCTTATACTGTAAAAATGAGATTTCTAGTTTGATTTTCGTACAGCAATCACTAAAACCTAAGGAGACAGTTAAATGTTTCACATCCAAAAGACATGAGGCAGACAGGGATGCTGCTGGAAACCCAAGTGAGAACCTGCAGGACCCCCAAACCCCGGCCTGGCACCACAGGTCCCAAACGAGGGACAACAGCGTGCTGTGCAGTGTGGCAATGGACACCCCAGCCCGCTGATGCTATAGGAAAGGCTGTCTTCCAGCTTGGGAAAAAAATTGCTAGCCCCATAAAGTGAGTCAGCCCTGCTTTATCTGCTCAGATAAGGGGCTGCTGGAGCCGGATGGAAGCACATGTCCTGGCAGCGCGACAGCAAGGGTAGGAGAGGATCCATGACGCTATGTGGCGTACAAAGCCATGCAATTAAACCTGGATTTTCATCTGTGGGATAGGGACGTTGATGACTGGAAATATGGAAAGAAAGGAAGCTAATATATGAAGCTGGAGCTACATGTTCAAATGGTGATTTAGCCAAATACACAACCAAGAAAAAAACACTTCTGGAGCTTCCCAGATTCTACTTTTTTCCCCCCTCAGTGGAAAAAAAAAAGTCCTGGCCATTTCAGTCAGAACAGAACCTGCTTCTTTTTCCATGTTGAAGGGTTTTCTGTTCCAGATATATCAGTAGCTTTAGTACTATCTTAACAAAGCTGCCGCTTGTTTGGCCAGACACCTGACTCTGAAAATCATTATTTTTCAAAATAGAGCCAAGGACCTGATCAAAATTCAGGAAAATAATGAAAAGAACAAAAGTTTTGAGGGGCAGGGGCAGTTTGTTTTGCTTGAAAGGAGTGAGGACGCTTTGGTTCATTTGCAAAGGGTTCTCTGAATCAGAGGAAGTGTGGGAAACACATGGACAATCTCTCCTCTCCGTAGTCAGGAGATAAAGCATCCTCTCTCTTCCTTTTCATCCCAGTCTTTGGAGATAGCAGCTTTGCCTTCCTGCTGCATATCACGTCAAACAGATCCAGATCAGCAACAAAGGTCTCTTACAATACGGGAACTAGTAGCAGGAACCTTCTAGTTTTATACTAAAACCAGTGTAATTTGTAGTAATAAATGGAGGCTGCAAGAGACCCTCTCAGACCTTCTTATGCTGTTGAGGGAATTTTCCTCTTTTCCCTGAGGAACGATGTAACTGAAGCACCGACCGGGGCTGGCCACGAGCTGCACCATGGACATGTCAGCTCCAGTGTTCGGCACCCTAATCTCCATCTGCACAGAATCATGGAATTCTTCAGATTTGAGAAGACCTTTAAGATCAGTGGGACCACCATAAGGAAGAGAGGGGTGTCAGCCAAGGAAGCAAACCACTTTAATTCCTGAGCGTGGAAGGTGGGCAGTGTCTACATGCAGAGCACCCCAGGTAAAATGACAGGTACTTATTTGGCTTCTGTGTGTTTTCCTTTCAGAAGTTAAATCCCAAACAATGTAGAAAGTTATTAAAAGCCTTTCTGCTGCATGTTTTTTATTAAATGTATCCAGGCATAAAATAATAGTTTTGAAATAAGTGAGTCAGTGAGCGCTTTGAGGAGCAGGCCAGCAGATCCTCCAGCCAGCTGATTCCTGCGATCTGTTTACACTCAGGACTGCTTTGCTCCCTGGACTCGTGCCACCGAAAGCCTGGCATTTAAAGCAGGCAAGGAGCCCTGCTCCCATGCATTTTGTTCTTAATATAGGAAAACATATCTTTATCTCACTTTCTAATTAACTTGATTTGAAAATCTGGAACCAGAAATATTCTTGCTTCATATCAGGAGCAATGTACAGTGCCCCATTAATGCTCAGTTACTGGGCAGGTTACCAGTTCATCCCCCACCCCAACTTTCTGTTTACCAAGCTACCTTTTCTTCACTATCAGATACTGCCATAAGACCTCAGGCACAGTTTTCACCACTGACACCTTTTGTTGTTTGACAATTCTTTCAAAACCTCATTCCATCCCACGGGAATAAGATCTGCCCTCTGAGTATTCTACCGCCCTTCAAAATGGCATTTCCCACCCTAAGAGTCACAACTCAATTTCTCCTAAATCCCAGGGACTTTAAGACATAGATCACCAGACTGAAGCATTTGCTATTTCCTGAGGAATGCGAGTTTGTTACTGCAACAGTTCTGCACAGCCAGCCTCTCAAAGGACGGACTTACTGACAACGCAGTGATTTCAGCCTTGTACACAAGACAAATGCAGATGCCCAATATAGCAGAGTCAGATTTTTTGGAGTGAAATAAGTTTCTCCCCGTTTGCTGAAGGGAAGCATGAGCTGTCACTGCCCGACATTTTTGGAGCTTTGTGCAGCCTTATGTGAGCAGGTCCCAGCCGATGGCATCGCCCTCCTTTCTCCAGACAATCCTTCCACAGTCAATACACCACCATGGAGCTTTTCTGCAGATTTTCAGGCCTAGAGGTTTATTTAATTTTCTTTTTCAATTCTACCTGTTGCCATCCCACTGCCTGGCAAACAGCCAGCACAACTCCTCTCCTTCCCTGCTTATCACAGCCTTCCTGGTTTTTTCCAAGCAATATCACATTCCTGCCTGTACGGGCTCAGCCAAACTAAACAGTAACTCCTGGAAGTGTTCCTCACTTCTCACTCGTCTTCTGGGTGAGGCTCCCCCTGAGCTCCGAAGTTTCCCTGTATCGCAGTGCCTCCAATGCCAATGGCACATTCCAGGCACCCTGCAGCAGCTTTCCAGGGAGGGCTTTTTCCTCCCGGCACATGGGCTACCGATGTGTGCAGCCAGAAACACCCACAGCATCCCAGCGTGGTGGAGACTGGACCTCTGGAGATCCGTCCAAAGCCTGCTCCAGCAGGTCACCCAGAGCAGGGGGCCCAGGATTGCATCCAGGCAGGTTTGGAATCTCTCCAGGGAAGGAGACTGCACAACCTCTCTGGGCAGCCTGGGCCAAGCTCTGCTACCCTCACAGCAAAGAATTTTCTCCTCCTGCTCAGGTGGAACCTCCTGGGTTCCAGTTGGTGCCTGTTGCCCCTTGTCCTCTTGCTGGGCACCATTGAAAACAGTCTGGCCCCGTCCTCTTGCCCCAGCCCTTTAGCTCTTGATCAGCATTGATCAGATCCCCTCTGAGGCTTCTCAGCTGGATAACTTCAGACACTTATCTCTAGATCTACTATTTCAGGTTTTAGCTACCCAGCTCCACGAGAAGCATCTCCTGTGTTTTGCCCTACAGCCATCACTACTGCAGCTTCCACAAACAACAAAGCTTTTCTCTGAAAGAAAGCAAGAGAGGGTGGGGGCCTTTGGTGCACACACATCTAGCCAGAGCTGTGCTGAAGTCGCTCTGAAGGAGGAATGTGGCTGCAGTAGAGAGGACACCCTGCAGGCAACAGGAACCCTTCGATGTGAAGGGTCCTGCCAGCATCAGTTAAAGGATTCCCACCACTTAACTACAGGCTTCGGCAAACTTTGGGAGCAGACATTCTCATCCACCCTCCTTAACACTTGAATTCTATCCATTTTAAAATGTCAATTCATAATGAATACGTCTACGACAGTCCCCAAAAGTAAATCAGATCAGCATAAATAAGCACCGTTTTCAAGCGGACATTGAATCCGTAACAGTTTTAAATGTTTGCCAGAGTTAGAAATACTGGGTATTTGAAGCCAACCAGAAGTAGAGGCAGCTCTGATACCTTCATTTAGGAAAGAAATATCTTAAGAAAGAAAACTACTAATGGTTGATTTTTTTTTTTAATTACAGATGTCCATTAATCTACCTCTTTACATTTTATGACCCTGTCATAAAGTACGACATAGCTTTGTATGTCATATCTGACACCATATATGTGCATTGTCTATATGACATAGCAAGACACAGCTTCCCCAGCCCTCGTACAAGCAATGCTTTTGACAGCCACTGAGCTGAGGAAAAAACCCAGCAAATATCACAAATGTCTCTTTACTGACCCGTGACCAACCACTTCTGTGCCAAACCCATCCCTCCAGCGTTCTAAATTGGCCTTCACAGGCCAGATCCCAGCACACTCTTTTTTTAAAGTAAATACAAAGCATTAGACTTGGATGCTATTTCACAGCTGAAGGCCCACAGGATTTGCACAAGTGGCCTTTCACCTCATGATAAAAACCTGGTATTTTTATCACAGAAACATTCCCTTTGACCTTATTTCCCCTCACTCCAAAGTGCCCCGTTCATATACTAGGAGCCCACAACAGCATTTATTCTAGCAGCAGAAAATGTCCTGTAGGCAATTCTGTAGAAAATAAAATAAAATGAGATTTGGGAACTGGCACGGGTAGCAAAGCAAGCTGTGGAACCACCTGGCTCAGCTCTCTCCAGACCCTGCCCCGCACCTTCGCCGGGTAAACCCTGGGGGCAATTCAGCGATTGCTCAAAGCTCTGCTGGCTGCCCCTGCCTGGGCACAGGCTCTTCTCTGCCCTCCTGCCAGAGCTCTTCCCCCCCCACCCCACCCTGAGAAAAATACTATTTATGCCAAAATATCATAACAATGCGGCAACTTCAACTTATTTGCTTGAAGTATTGCACTATAAGTGACTCCAGCTTGTTGGCTTGGAATGAAGGAGACTGAATTAAGCAGAGACCCTGCAGGAATTCAGATCCTGGATGCGAATCCTTCTGCAAACCCAGTGGGCAATAATGGAGGAAATTAGGAAAAAGCAGGAGGGACCTGCCCAAGAAGAGCTGGCTCCATCCCCAGCTGCGCCACGCGATGCAGGTTGGTAGAACAGCCATTGCAGGAGCTGGTGAGGGATCCCTCCCCGGGGACAGCTCTGCTGGCCTTCAGGATTGTTATTATTTTGTGAAACAAGCAAGACACTGTGGCATGTTTCAGTAACTGAATGATGTTTTGGACTGCAGTTGGAGTAGAAGCATCAAATAGTTTACCAGCCACATTTGGAAACAAATTCTTCATGGAAAGACACTGCAGCCAACTACTTATTGGTTGGCTTTCATGTTTAGCTGGAAGTGCGTGTGCTGCTGTGCTAACAGCAGCAGCAAGCTCTGATCTGTGCGAGAGCTCTGGCATTTTGGCATTTTATCAAAGTATTTCCGTTGCTTTGCGACAGGGTTTTTACATTTCTGAGATCCAAAGCAATTGCATTTTCAAAGTATTTTGATGCAAAACTGCCAAGCTGCACAAGTGGAAGCACGCGGCATCTCTTCCTCCTCACAGGATACAGCAGTTTCAGGAAAGAAGGTTTTTGAAGGATCACAAGCTAAAGGAAAATTGTCTTTTTTTTGCCCCAAATAATGCACAGCCTTTTGTATAGTCCCACTATCAGTGCTCACAGTCCTATGTGATGGCAGCCCGTGATAGGGAACACTTTCCCTTCTGCCAACCAGAGAGATTAAAATGACATTTCAAAGTCAGATTTCATTTTGCTGTGAACATGGAGAGCACTGCAGCTAGCCTGCATATACACTTAAATAATTACATTATAATGAGCATGGCAGACATGACTTTGCACCCCACATGCTTTTGGCCAAATAAACACAATGCTTTTTCTGTCTCTTCATTTTTTAGCAAGGGAGTTCAAAGCTCTGCCAACAGCACTGCCCCAGCTGGACACCTTGTTTTGGAGACTTACACATTTTCATACACTGCTATTTATTTTCACACCCCTTCTACCATCTCTGGCAAAGCCAAAGGCCATTTCACTCCCATTTTAGAACGTCAGCCCGTGTGCCAAGAGGGAAATGCCGTTCCTCTCCTTTTAAGGCTGACTGCAGGGTGGGAGCCGAGTCCTGCCTGTGGGCAGGGTGCTGGGCAGGACCAGAGCAAAGCACCGACAGCGGCTCTGCCAAGATGCTCTGAGTCTCTCCTGTTGCTGCTGGAGGTGGCATTTCATCCATCTCTCCACAAACAGCCAATTCAGGCCCCCAAACAGCCTATCCTGGTCCCATCTGCTGCTCAGATCAGAGGGCCACAGAGCTTGGGGACCCTCGGGGTGTCCCCTGGCCAGGGACAGTCACCCCCTGGGCACAGCCCTCCTAGTCAGCTCTCCTGGCTTTGAACACAGTGGGGAGGAGGGCAGCAGGACCCGCCCTGGCTGGCTGCCATGAAAGATCTTTAGTCTCAGGTCTGCATCAGACCAACAACACCAGTCACTGCAGGGAAGGAAAAGCTTGACCAAGGGGGTGTTTCCACATTTCAGCCCCTGCACATCTCCTCTGGCTTCACAGGCTTGAGGAAACCAGGATACAAGTGGCATCCTGGGAGAGGACTAACTGCAGCCACCCCTCCAGAGCAGGAGGAACCCGGGGGCTGCCAGGGCAAAAGCCACAGACCATAAACCCCCACGGAGGGGCCAGCACATCCCTGCTTCACAGCTCACAGCAGAAAATGGGATCCTGGGACTGAAACCAAATATTCAGGCATTACTTCAGCTATTCCAGGTCTGGAGGGAAGCACTGCAGTGTTACAGGGGCAGTTACACCCCTGGTCCCAGGGCTCAGCCGCAGCTCTGGCTCCCGCTGCAGAAGTTAAACCAAATCTGATGTCTGCAGGAAGTTTCCCAGTCACCGCTGACTGCAAATGCAAATTCCAAGGTGCTCTCCCTGTCTCTCAAGAGACTCCCTGTCTCTCCAGTAGCCCTCCATTTCTTTAGAAGACACTGCTAATTCTCATGGGTCTAGTTGAGACCTACTTTCAGACATCATCTGCTAGGAAACATCCTCCAAGCAAGGATTTTTACAGCACTTATTTTCCCAGTCTGGGGAATTAACCAACAGATAAGGTATTTTGGGGCTGGCGTTAGGGTTCACAGCTCGAGAGGCCACATTGCTTTATGACAACTTCCTCTGCCAGCAGCCCTCGTCCATGCACACCAGACCCATCCTTTCCTGCCCGAAGCAGATGTTTCCAATCAGAAAAAATGAGAAGACAACAAAAACTATTACTTCTGTCTTCCTCTCACCTAGCATCTGAGTTTGGACATGTAAAAACAAACAAAAAAACAATTTCAGGGATTTTTTTTCTGTAATTGCGGTTGCCTGAGAACGACAAGCAGGCTGATGTACCTACCACGTAACCAGAACACAGCAACAAACCCAAAGCCCAGCAGACAAGCATACGACAAACACGCCATTCATCTCACTTTGACACAACCCCAAGAATTCCAGGATCTGTTTTTCTGTGACACAACTGTTCCTAGAAACAGCCACCACGCTGGTAAAGCGCACAGGCTGATGACTGTATTCTGGAAATGGTTGCTTCGAAGCGCAGCCTTGCCCTGGCCTCTTGTCCCATTGAAATAAAAACAGAGCAGGGCTCAATCAGTAAAGTCCGGTTGATGCAATCGTTGCAAGCTACGGGCACGACAGGGCATAGGGCAGTGTCTCCATAGCCTTGGGCTAATGATTACCTTATTCTGTGAACACCAGCTGGGTTTTCTAACTCAATATTTAAGTCTGTGTAAGTTATGTGTAAGTAGTAAGCATGGACGCATGTTGTAAAAAAAAATCAGATTTCAGGTAAATGAGTGATAGGTCATTTTAAAATTATATTTTAGTGAAAAAAGCACTAGCCTTTGAGGGGTACACAGACCTTGAGAACCTGTGAGGCTCCACGCAGCACTGGTGGGGATGGGCTACAGCAGCTTTTTGGCCATTCTAACTGAACTGGTGATAACTTCAGCACTGCTTGTGAAAGCAGAAGCCAAAAAAAGGAAGGTTGAATTCAGCAGCCCCTTTTAAAGACCACTTTAACAGAAAAATCATTCTTGGTAAATACCACATCTGGGATCAACTGAATAACAGTAATTGAGGAACACACTCTTGATGGGGAACTGAGGTGACCAACTGGGATCCCCACAGAAGAACAGAGGTGACAGTGCCTTGTGGCACTGGCAAAGTCACCGCCATCCCATAGCTACAAGCTAGCATTGCTGAGAGCAGCCCACACCCAAATCATTCCCTGCAAGTATACCAGTTTTGAAATGTGCAACAAACTAGAATTTTTCCACACACCATAAAGAAAAGGAGGGATGATAAAGTACTTCCTCTGCACTCAAACCTATATTATTAGATATAAAATTATGGTAATTGAACCCCATACATAAGTTTTTTAATTCAGGCCTTTGTAGAAATGTACTGGAACAGGATGGTGTCTGTTTTTGTTGGCTGCTGCTCACCTCAGAAATCACCAGCCATTGTGCTCCTTCAGAACGAGGATTTCCTCTAGTAAGCCTGCCAGCAAAAAACAATCGGGCATCCTGAGGGCTTTATTTGGTTAGAAGAATGGTAAACTCATAGAGCACCAGGAGCTATTCAGTAGAAGAAGATCAGATGTGAGCAGCCCCAGGTTCATCATTCAAAGCAGTGTCAATTTGAAGCTCTCCACAAGCTAATTAGAGGAAATAAGGTGCAGGGTTGGTTGGTTTGTTAGTTTAAAAGGAAAAAAGAGAAAGTTTTTTTTTTAAGCTAGCTTGCATCAACTACCATTACAAAGATGGAAAAAGCCCATTTGAATGATTCACACATCTTGAGTCACTCGCCAGGTATGCAGGGGCTGGAGGCAAGGTCCAGGCTGCGGACACACATCCCTCCGGGCAGCCCTGGGCTCGCTGGCTCCTGGCTTACGCTACGCCTGCTCTTTCCCTCACTGTTTTTACTTGCAAGCCAGCTCTACGGAATGGTATTTTTTACACATTACCTCCCATTTACTACATCTGCAGAAATGTGTGTTACGAGGTGAGACCTTGAAGAAGTTACTGATGAGAACAAACATCTGAAGGGTACACCAGGGACTGCTGCTGGAAAAGCAGGACAGAATCTACCGTATCAAAGCGCTCTTATTTCTGATTTCATACTCAATTTAGTACCAATGTGCTTATTAAAGTAGTATTTTTCCACTGCAAGACATACAGCGCATAGCTTCGTACCGAAAAATTCTAAGAGTCTCTAGAAAACATTCAATATCCTCCCCATGCTTAGCATGCGGGCACTGTTCTGCAGCATAGAGTTCTGTTAAAGCCCTCAAAATATCTCAGCAAATCACTATTCATCATACATGACTAAGTAGCAATCTGATAATTGCTAATAATAGCGCCCTTACATGTTTATACTCATTGTTTTAAAAGATCTGAGAAGAAACTGAAGGAGGTGCATAATAAATCAGCACTGTTGAGTTATATTCTTTAGGAACAGTGTAAGGAAAACTTGAAGCAGCAAAGGGATCACTGCTTTTGGCATGTAACCAACTCATTTCACTCAAATTCAGGACTGCACTGCTCTCATCGGTAATTTCACCTGCCATGTTACTACAAGAAACTACAAGAGGTTTTGGTTAAAACCCTCTCCACCAGCCCTGTGGCTCCTGCCTCCGCTTCCCACCGATGTGATGTTTCACCCACTCCTGTGCCCGTAACAGCGGGGAGCAGCCCCAGGACAAGGCAGAGCTCCACAGCCCCGGGACCATTCATCTCTCCAGGGTCAGGAGAAGAGACACAGACCTTTTATTTTGTCAGTCAAGACCTCTGTGAAACCAGGGGGTTTCCTTCTTGCCCACTTTCCACCTCCCACTACACTAGAGGGGTATCTTCTGCTGGGATGCCTCCACATGTCAGGAGACTTCACAGCATGTTTGAGTCATTTACTATAATAATAATAATAACCTCATTATCTTATGTTTTCAGCTATACAAGTATCAACGTTTACCCAGAACATCAAGTATAATGACCACCAAACAGTTATTTAGAGAGTTTCCCAGTTCTTTGTAACCCGATCATATCTCCTCCTCTGTGGCCTCATTCAGAGATTTTGAAACAACTTTTTTTTTTTAGCCTTATATTCTACATTGTCACTAGATAATTTTCATCCACCGCAAGGTCGTTTCATTTGAAGTCAGTTAACATTTTGTCGCAGCACTAGAAGCCGAGTTACTTCAGTTCCTATCACCTTTGCCCCAGAATGGCCCGAGGAGAGGAGCAGCCCGAGCTGCAGCACAGGAGCAACACGGCAAAGCCCGACCCAGCTGGCAGCACACACCTGCAGAAGACCAGGGGCCCTGGGTGCCAGCCCCGCTTTCACTCCACAGGCCACATTTCACAATCCTCCTGCTTGTGTCACACCTTAGCCAAGGCCAGTTTCCCCCAGTGCTGCACGAACACAGACTCCATTTCCCTCACCAGATAAAACTTTGCTTTGCTCTCATGACCCATACGTCCATCTGACGGTTCTCACCACAGCCCAACACACAAAACACCCACGTGAGCTCTTGTCTCTCCAGCAGATCATCTAACAAGGCTTCCCTAAGAAATGCTGTATTCAGCAGTAATATTTTCTGCTGCAGTTTCTTATTATTTCATTAAAAGAAGACAACATCTGAGAAATGCAACCTCATTTCTTACCTCTTCGGCTGGCTCCTTCTCCATGCCCCTCTCCACAGCACTCTGAGCACTCCCTTCCACATCTCCCAGGCAGCACCAGGCTGGAGGATCCTTGTCCAAGCAGGCAGCCCCCGTCATGGCTCCTATTTAAGCCCCCCCAAGCCTCCCCCACCCTGTCTGATGGGACAGGTGGGATCCATTTCCTGTCCGTGGCTCCTGGGGCAGGTGGGATCCACCCCATCCTCCAGCTCATCATCACAACTCTGGGTCCCTCCCCAGCCCTCTGCCCCACTGTGTCATCACTTGCCCATCAGAAGGAGAGAATCCAGCCAACAGCAGGTGGGACGTGTTATCCACTCCTCAGCAGCACTCAACAAAACAAAGCAGGGCTCCAGAAAGCAAAAAGAATCCCCATGACCAAGACTTACGGTAGCTGAGAGTGCAGAATTTGTTTCAAAATTCAGCATACAAGCCTCTGAATTGTTTTTATTTATCAAGTGACTTAATAATTTCAAGTGGAAGGTTATTCACAAGACTTTCCATCCTGCGATTCTTACGTGACTACATCAGGAAGTGAAGTAAGAGTGCAGGAGCAGGCTCAAAATGGAGTCAAAAGCAGTGGTTACACATTTGGCTTCACTTGCACGGATCAGAATCAAGATAAGACATGAAAAAGTGAAAAGAATTAAGTCTCATAACTACCTTGCCCCAACATCAGTTAGCTGCAGCGTCCTGTCCTCAAGGGTTCGCGCAGTCAGGGCAGACCCCTGTGCTGCTGGTCACTCGCTATAAAGCTGCTTTGGCCAAAAACGTAAAAGTGTAAGCACTGAGGTGTGTGTTTTCCTGCACGCTTCAGATGCTGTCCATAGACCTCGGGGGATAACACTTAGACAGGGGAGTGCCTTTGGCTGGCTTACAGACCCCCGGAGCAATGGAGCTCCTCCTGGGCATCAGGGAGGTTGCTTAGCTGCCATATTTTTAGAAAGTGGAAATCGAATTTAAAACAAGCCAAAGCAAACTGGATTAATATCTCTATTGCTATCAACACCAGCAGTTAAACATCTGAGGTTGTCCAGCTGTGCCAGTGACACTGGCACTGACACTGGCAGGCAGCGGTGACAGCTGGGCACACCCCTGGCACACACACACCCCCCGGCACACACACACACCCCCCGGCACAGCTAAATCCCAGCTGGGGAAGGGCTCACTTCGAGTTTCCAGGACTTTTTGCAACTTCCCAGGCAGCCTTGGCACGGAGCTAACCCCGCAGCCTCTGCGGCAGCCCGTGGGCAAGCCTGCTCTCCTGGAAAGATATTGTCATAAATAATTACGACAACAGTGCAGAGCAGAAGCTGCTTTGGCACAGAGCACTGCCAGCGAGCTGCTGGCTCCTGACCCCCCCATGCAGGTGTCCCAGGCAATGGGCACGGAGGGAAATCCTGGAAATTCCCTCTAAATGTCAGGAAAAAGTCTGTAGGCTGTTTTACACATTCCGAGCTGCAGAGGAGCTGAGGTCTGCTTGGGTTTTGAATGAATAAAAAATACTCTCATGCCTTTTCAGCCCTCTGCTCTGACGGTGGGGTTTGGGGGCTGGTTAAGTTTGGTCCAGCTCCTGTGGCTCCTTCCCCTGCAGCCGGGCGTAGCCTGGCGAGCAGCACTCCCTGAAGCATCAGGCCCCTAAAAACAATGGTTAAAAGTAGCCCAATATCTCGGCTTCTGCATTTGACTGGGAAATCAGCTGGCAGGGCTGGGAGCTGCCCTGGGCAGAGCCGAGGGTGCCCGGCGCTGGGACGGGACCCTTTGCTGTGCCCAGCCCTGCTCATGGCAAGGAACATTTATTTTTAGCTCACTTACCGCCACTAAAACATGCTTGGACTGTTTTCAGTCTGACTCACAGCTGGATTCCTGTTCTTCTGGAGGCCGAGTTTTCTGTCCCCACCCAAAGTGAGGGAGGACAAAACAAAATGAAACCAAAAAAGCCTCAGCTGGACCCGACCTGAAGCCCAGCTTAGCCCAGCCTAAGTAACAGCTAGCCATGAGAAGAGCTTGTGTTTGGGGTTTTTCTGTTTAAATTTGTCCGTATACTACTCAGTATACTTGTACTATCCAGTGCAAAGATGGAGCACACATACCTATCTTTACCAGAGAGATTTTTATCTCCATGTCAAATATAGGATGTACAGATCAAAGCCAAAAACTTGTGAGGGGTCACAGAGCTGGAAACCCCACTGCCCACCCCAACCCCCCTTAACCTAAGGTGTTTTTTACAGAATTATTATGCATTTTGCTTTGCACAAAGTCCCTGAGACCTGCCCCTTTAGAACAAGGCAGGCACCTCTGCAGAGAGTGACTTCGGAGGGGGGAAATGGTCCTCTTCAATATTAGCCTTTTTGGAAAGAAACTGTCATGTATTTCTAGCCAGCTGTAGCAGACTATTTAGTAATCTTTAAGATAATTTCTGTAAGGGATCCTTTTTCACTGCATTTTTAGTCTTTTAATTGCCAGACCAGAAGCACCATAGTAAAATGTGCAATAATCAGAACTTCCACTGATTAGTTTGGGGAAATGGGAGGAGGTGGGGATTTTAGAGATTGCCACTAAATCAAAGGCACAAACCAGGATTATCTCAGAAGGTGAAAGGGACCAGAGGCCAACGGGTCATAAAAACACCCGCAGTGCCTGGGGGCTGCGGGGGAGCTCATGGCTTTTAGGAAGCTCAGGAGGAGAAAAGGGCAGGTGTGGGGCAGCAGCGTTGGAGCCCGGGGCAGCGAGCTGAAGGGAGCTGGGGTGATGGCAGAGGAGCGAGATGCTGCTGCGCTGCCGTGTTCACGCAGGAGCTGCCAAGGTCTCAATTCCTGGTTATCAAAAGGGTTCACGTTAATTTATTGCATTAATCAGTATCGGGATAAAGCCAGCCACAGAAAGAGGGCTACTGAGGGCGTGTAGAAGTTCACTTCTCCCTGCCCTAAGGCCAGTGCTGCAGTGCTGCCTGGCAGCCACAGGAGAGCATGAGGAGCCCGGCTCTCAGGTCCAGGTTGTGCCAGACCAACATTGAGCTGGGCCACAGGCTCGGTCCTAGACCCCGCTACCTTAAAAGCTCTGAGCTTTGGATTTGATCATCTCCTGTGGTGCCTTCCAACCAGAGTTACATATACCCATATATCCTGTGATGTTTCCTAGGATTAAAAAAACAGCTGGTCTTAGAATACATGGTCAATAAACTCTGCGTTCCTCTCCCTGCACCTCTGGGGGCCCACAAGGGCAGCTGCTGGAGTGCAGCATCTGCAGTGATGACATTAAAAAGATGGGAACGTTGGAAATGACGACACGAAACACAAACCATCACTGATGTGGAATTGTGGCAAAAATACGTTAAATGGGAAATAATCTCTGCCTCGAGAAATCTCAGAAGTTGCTTGGTTTACGCACTGCCTGGATCTGCAGGTGCTGCAAACCTGCCTAACAGGTAGTGCTGCGAAAGCCCGTTTTCTAAAGCGCTGGGATTTATAAACCTGTGTCTCAACACGGTGTCAGAGGTTTCAGCTCCCTGCTTGTAAAGGCAAATGTCACCCACTGCTGCCTCTGAGACCCCCACCCCTCAGCTGGCCACAGGGCTACCGGGCCAGAGCACCCACCTTTGGGGTGCTCCTAAGGGCAGAGCCCAGCTCAACCCCTGACACACCAGCCGGGCGGGCAAAGAGCAGGGAGATGCTGAGCGTGGCAGGGACGGTGCCGGCTCCAGGGCTTGTCCTCATTTCTGGGAAGGAAACGAGTGCTCAGGGTTCTCTTTGCTTACTCAGGGCGTGCAGATAGTTCTAGTTTCTCTTTCTGCGGCTCCAAATCCCACTCGTTTGTTGGAACCAAAAGCGGGTTTTGGGCTGGGCTGCCGGACGTGGGGGCAGAGGAGCATGTGGGGCATGGAGCCTGCACCCAGCTGAGCCTGGCCCTGCTCCCCCCTTGGCCCCCGACCCCCTCACCGCTGTGAGCTGTGATGCTGCTGCGTCCTGGGAAATCGTTGATGTGGGGTGGGGTTTTTTTTGTATTCTTCTTGCAGTTTAATTGCATAGAAACAAAACAGCTTAACAGCTCTTAAGCTGCTGCTTAGCTTAGGGCTGTTGCAGTCCTTCAGCATTTCAGCTAAATGAATTAATAACTGACTTTCTAATTAGCTAGCCTCTGTCCTTTAAAATTTCATGTGCCATGAGACAATCAGTACACATACTAGAGAAATAATAGCATCACTTCTATAAACAAACAGCCGACATAATGTATGGCAGTTGTATGAAGTAGTGCTGGGCTCTCAGGTGCACAGGCACTGGTTTCTAGCGCTGCACCTTTTAATGATGGACCTATAGCACGTATTAACAGAAAGAGCGTGTATTTAGAGCTGGTGATTACTTGCTGGGTACCAGGCTGACGGGGAATTGCCGAGTGCATAAATGTGATGCAGGTGTGTACACAGGGAGGTGTCCTTCGTGACTCAGTGCACTTAATAAGGAGCAGATGACCCTGCTCACCTCGATGGACACGGCAAAACAAATAATTGAGCATATCAATCCATAAGAACTGTCACTACATGTTGTTTATGGAGAAAAAAATCACCTCCCAGCCATCGATCACCGGGACATGGGGTGCCACGTGCCGTACAGATGAGTCTCTGGTGGGGAGAGGGCAGGGGCACCTGCCTCAGGGCTTGGGCTGGCCTTGTCCCAGCCTGGGCAGGACAGCAAAGCCAGATCCAGCAGGACCAGGGCGATGACACCTGGATGTCATTGGGTCAGCAGTGCCTTCTCCTCCAGCAAACACAGCCTGGAGAAGAACATCTTAACCCAGACCTTCCATGCATCAAAGCAACCTGAGCTCTGCACCACTGCTTACTCTGCGAAAAAAATCCCCAAAGCAAAACATTAATTTTCTTCCTGATTCATAGGAAGAGCCCGGAGTCACCTCTCTGGCAGGAACAGAACGCATGCTGGCGGGGAAACCAGGCCTTGCTCTGATAACACTATCACAGGACCATGTCCCCGTGCCTCAGCTGTGGTGGCTGTGCCAGCCTCGGAGCATCTCGTGCCAACCCACGGGCCGGGCGAGCATCAGGCAGGGTCAGCTGCGCTCCCCCAGCACGCCCGTCCACGCCACGTGCTCTCTGAAGGGGCAGAGATGTGGTTTCTAGTCTCATTAAAAGCGGGCTGGGGCTCGCCATGTCAGATTTGTACGGGCTTCATTAAAGAGATGCTTCCAGCTTGCCAGTGCAAGCTGGCTGCTCCGTGGCTGCTCCGTGGGCAGCCGCGCGTCCTCCTCCGCACACAGCTGCTGAGCTGCCTGCACCCAGCCTTGCACAAGGTGTTTTCTGGGAAGTGGCTCTTCATCTTCCGCCTTCTCCTTCCTTCCTGCCCTGCCTCCAGCCCGGGGCCTGAGCCAGCGCCCAGCCACGCCATCGCTGAACCAGCCCTTGTGCAACTGGGGACTGCTGCCATCTCAGCACCCAGCGCGGAACATGAGGGAGAAAAGGGATGGCTGGTGTCACGGAACTGCCTCATGACATCAAAAAAAAAAAAGAGGTTTCTGTACCCTGAGAAGCTGATGGCAGTCACCAGCAGAGAAACGCTGCTGCTGGGAAGGAAGGGCACGTGGAAGCAGCCCGCAACGGGCATTGCCCATTGGGGTGGGAACCATGGGGAGCTTCTGGCCGAGGAGCCGCTGTCGCAAACCCAGGAACTCTGTGTGGGTTGCGAACTGAACCAACTCCGGTATCCCAGCATTAACAATATTCACCTCTTTATCTCATGAAGACCTCTGCTGGGTGACCAGCCGAGCAGAAGGTGCAAGGACGTGCATTGTGGAGCAACAGGCATCGCACGCGGTTTGGCAGATTCCTGCGTGAGACAGACAGCAGGCTAAACAGAAAGTGGGTTTGTGTTGAAAATGCAAAAATCTCTCTTTCCACATTCTCTCTCAAGCCCACGGTGGATGACAGCAGCAAAAGTAAATATAGGCAGTCAGATGCAGGAGCTGACAGCCACAAATCTCTAATGCAGGACAAAAACCAAATGCAAACAGCTCGCCCAGGCAGAGCGTCTCTGGCCTTTCCACTTCTGCTGTGGGATTAGGTACGTATTTAGAAAATCAAAGCCCACCCGCCCCTCTCATGCCCACATAGGCCCCTTCACAAGCAGCCACTGAGCTGATACAGGAAAGCCCCAAAGTTTTAAAAAACAAACATTTCTTTGAAAAGTCCTGTTCTGCCCACTCCAAAAGGCACAGGTGAGTCTGCTAAAGGTGTTTCAGCTTAGTATTTACTGCTGTGTGGTGTTTTCTCTCAAGAAAATTCATTTCTGGTGTCTTAAACTCTGACTGTAAACAGGGACCATTCAACCCACTCTTGGAAATCCCTTAGTGTTCCCTGACTGGGGATGAACACGCGCAACGTCACACCCAGCTGAATAATTGCCTCTCGGTGACACGTACAATGGTCCTTACAGAAGTGGGAGGTTTTTATAATGGAAACTCAAGTGCAGCCTTATCTGTCCCAGGCCGACCTGCTGTAAGACACATGATGGATCTTTTTTCCACCACTGGCAGAGCAATTTAGCAATTTATGGAGTTTCAGTGTGGGAAGTGCTGCCTGGCTGAGACAGAGAGCAGTGGCTTTAGCCAGCAGCATTGCTGGGGGGACAGGACAAGCCCTCGCAGGGCAAACTTCTGGGGGAGCAGTGCGGGAAGCATTCACGTGATGTGACAGCAAAACCCTTCCCGCAGCACCACTGGGACCAGCAGCAGCATCGCCCCGAGCTGCTGAGCACCTGAGGGTGCCTGAGCATAGCACCCAGCAGATGCTGGCAGGGGTATTTGTGTGAGATATTCGCAGAGGGAAGCAGCTACTTTATCCCTCAAATTAAGCCCAGTGAGGATTTCCGCTCACAGGTTTTCAGGGTCTTGCCGTGAGTGGTGGAGTGGCTTCATAGGCATTACAGAGAAGAGCATGTAGACCAAAACACTCAGCACAGAAGAGGTTTTTATTTTCTAAGCAGGATGCACAGTTTATTATCAGGCAGATAGGTATCATGAAATAAACCAATAGATTCTGCAAGCTGAGTCCAGCTTTAGCAGCAAAGCACAAAGGCACTGTCTGCACACACACGCATCGTGGCTGTCTCAGTGCTTCCGTGACATGCTTGTAAGACCAGCAGCCCAACGTTACAGTTTTCTGCCCTCCTCACACACAAAACCAGCAGCCTAGCCCCTGCCACGCCGACAAGGCGTTCCACCATGACATCAGCATGCGCTGCCCCATCCGAGATGCCAACCCACACCCAACCAGCTGGAAATGGACCCAGTGTTACATTCTGAAAGGTAAGCCTCCCAGGGGACATGGAGTTTGCAAACACTTACACAAGAAAGACTCGACTTTGGTCCCCGGATGGTGTTGACCATGTCACTTAGTGCCCCTAGCACATGTTATCCAAGCCTAGGTCCAGTCTAGCACCAGGACATGGCTCTCAAAAGAAGCCACCTGAGGGCAGCGTATTTTCCCCCTAAGAGCTTCCATGATGATCTTTTATTGACAATATCAATAGGCCATAGCATGTCATGCTATGAGAGCAGGGTTTCCTGCTGCACCATTGTGAGAGAACATCACTCCTGGTTGGCTGGAGTCAGATGAGCAGAAGGTCTCTGGTACAGTAATAGGTAACAAGTGCATTTAGAGGAACACAATCAGCTCACACGTACTTTACAGCACACACAAATTTATATTTAAAAACTGGCACTTTACATGGGTGAACGCTCTCCCTGAGACAGTTTCCTCCTGCCCTCTCCTGCTACGAGAGGTCTCCTTTGTTCATCTGCTTGTCAACCTGCTCAAGAGCTGCCTTATTTTTGCCATCAACAGCTCTCTGAAGTGGTCGCCCATTAAGAAATAAAAAACAGGATTGATGGCACTATTCAAAAACGCAATGGGCCTCGTGATGATGTAAATGGTGTTGATGAGGCACTGCGAGCACGCAGAGACTTCCAAGGCCGAGATTCGGGAGGCAAGTCGGACGTTGCGCATTATGTGATAGGGAGTAAAGAGCAATGAGAAGATAACCACTGTGAGGATGACTAAAGTAAGGGGTTTCTCAAGCGTCAGGAGGGAGCTGAGTTGCTCGCTCCTGTTTTTAAGAAAAAGAACCATCTTCACATAGAAGCAGCACATGATCACGAGAGGGATAAGGAACCCGAAGACAGTCAGGAACATGCTATAGATGAGGCTTTTCGTGGGGTCTCCAGAGCTTGCATAATCAAGACACTTGTAATTATTGGCAGGTGTTAGAGGCTCCAGGAAAAACATCAAGGGCAGCAGTTCCAGTATCACCCCGATCCATACGGCAACAGACACGATAAGGGCCACCTTTCTCTTCTGTAGAAGATGTTCTCTGAAAGGATATTTTATGGCCATGTATCGGTCAATACTGATAACGGTGAGGAAGAGGATGCTGCTATACAGGTTTGCATGCAGCAGGAACCTGTTGCTGTGGCAGAAGACCTGGTCCTTTTTCCACTGACCTCTGGAGTAGCTGTTCACAAGTATTGGAAGAGTACACAGAAATAATAAATCTGACAATGTTAAATTGAACAGGTAGATGTTGCCACTTTTCCATTTTTTCAGGCAGAAAATGTAGCCAAACACAGCAATGGTGTTTCCAATGAAGCCTAGAATGAACTCAAGGCTGTACATGGTGGAAAGATAATACTTTTCCAGCTCTCTGTTCATCAGCAAACAGCCGTCTGTCTCGTTCGCAGCCTGCAAAGTCAAAAGGAAAACAAAATAAACACCAAAAATAAATAAAAGGTCATTACACAGGTATTTCTATATTGTTGCTGTGAATATAGGGCACTATATGCTTACAGCTTGCATGGGAAGTAGAGACTTGGATGGGAAGAATATGCCTTACAAATACAAGATTTCTCCATTCAGCTGTTGACCAGTGACCGAGCAAGATGAAAACCTGCATGAGCAAAAATCTGTGCGAGGAGTTTGAAGTACAAGTATTACCTGAAGGCATCTACCACAATGTGCCAGCTGCCACCTTGGCCAAACCCACAGCACTGCCAGAGGCTGGGAAAGTGAAACTCAGCTGTCACCACTTGATAGAAGTCATCTGCCTTCCTGTTACCCAACCCCTGTGTCCCATGGTCTCCTCACTCATCACTAAAGCAGAAGTCCACTGTGAAGAATGATAAAGGATGAACTCATTAGCAGCAGCACAGCCATATTTTAACGGCACTACCTGGAATTCATGAAGAAGTCACAAGAGAATGTGTTTTTTAAGTTGATTGAATGATTCATCATGCACTTTGTACAGTTTTGCTGGTAACTCCCGCGTGGCGAGGACGAGGTGCTGTGAGGATGCAGCACGTACCCCGTGCCTCACAGCAGACGTACCGGAGCACTTCTCAGCCAGTCCTGCCCTTTCTGCTCTGGGGCTTCTACAGGTCTCTTCTCAGTTTTCTACTAAAAGGCCTTTCAGGAAGGGAAGATTCAGCTATGACCAAGTCCTCACTGACATGAGCACAACTGTAGCCAAGAGGACAGCACAGTCAAGTTCAAGACAAAAAGCCTTTGAAGCCAAATTCAAACTTTAAGTCACTTTCGTTGTTCACTTTCCATGAGGCAAGAACACTGCATATGATTCACTCCATCACAACTCCCAACCCCTGCCAAGCCCTCCCCTCATGTATACTGGAGCACCGGGCCGGCACACACCGGGCGGTTCCCAGCCAGGAGAGCTGCCGGCATCACTGCCCCTGCTCCGCTCTGCATCTTCTCTTTGGCTCTAGAGCGCATCTCCTCTCGCCTTGGCAGCCACCAGCACAATCAGCGCTCCTTAAGGAGCTTTCTAGGAAGCTGCACCAAGCCTGAGTTTGCCTGTGGACAAATTTTGCTTTCCTTCTAAAGGCTGGTTAGAAAAATGCTTTCATACTACAGCAGAAGAAAGAGTCGGGTCTCATGTGCTCCCTCCTCTTCCTCCCCAGGGAAACACACCTGCACCCACCTGCGGCAGGATAACGCAAGCTTTGAGTGAGAGCCTTTGGTTAAAGCATTAGCAAAGCAACCAGAAAACAGGGGGAAACAAAATGTTAGAAAATTGGGATCTAGATTAAAATGGAAATCAAGCTAAGCCTAAGGTCTGCGGGAGCAGCAGCATGGCTGCCTCTAAAGGCAGTCTCTAAAAATCCTGCAAAAAGTATTCTCAGAGTTGCTCTGGCGTCTAGAATTTAACAGGTCTCTGCTCTCGAAGCACTCTATTTTAAGGGTAGATCATGAGACAGCATAAAGTACAGCGTATACAAAACTGCAGAAAGTCACCTCCAGCAGCTCCACGCTCGCTCTGTGTACACAAGGATTAAACCGCGCCGAACGCTCGCTCTGGTCAGAGAAACCTGGTGCCAAACCCCAGCTGCGCGGGCTCCGAGGAGAAACCCAACGCGCCCGCAGGGTGTTCCTGCTAGAAAACACTGTGCTGACTTTAACACATTAAATATGAATAACAACTTAAAAATTACTTCATCGACAGACACATTGATTTAGGTAAAGAAAAAGGCTGATGAATCAATTTAAAGTGAGCAGACAGGGTGGAAGGATGAAAGGATTGGCTCAGAAGTGCTCCCGCAGGAGGAAGAGCAGAGTCGCCTCAAGAAGCCGGGGCTGAGCTGGCTCTTGGGGCACAAGGACACTCACCATCCTGGGGCTGGGCGCTGCCTCTTCACCAGCACCCCTGGACCATGCCTCGGCAAGAGCAGTGGGGTCCCGGCGCAGGCACAATGTCACTGCTCGACCTCGTTTGCATACGATTCCATCACTCATGAGTCAAGGCGAAGGCGCAATTTGTTTGGCTGAGCAGGACGCAGGGACCGTTTTCGTGGGAGGAAGGCACCGCACGCTGCGTGCCAAGCCAAGGAGAGAGTGAACAAACGCTTCCGTTTGCGGAGACCCGCGTGGGAACGGCCGTGGGGCTGGGGAGGACGGCCAGGCTGCAGCTCTGCCCCACGCCCCGGCAGCGTGCTCAGCGCACGATAGGCCCCAATAAAGGATTTTGGGTGAAAAGCTGTGGTTTGGATGACGTGCAGATCTCCCCGTGAGTGCAGGGCCGGCAGCTGGCGGTGCTCAGCTCCCACCCTGCCTGGCCAGTGCTATGCAAAGCCCTGACCTTGTGCAGCTGCCACAGCAGAGCCCAGCGCATCGTCCTGGCAGCGTGAGGAGGGAGAGGGTGCTGCTCTTCATCCCACTCCTTGAGAGAGTCCCAGAGGCATCGGGAGGACAAAGTCTGGTGGCTGCATCCCAGTTACCCCCGACTGCTCCGACCACAGCGCAGCCTCTCCTGTTACACCCGGCTATCGACAGAACCGACGGGCGGCTCAGCCGTTAGCAAACCCATTAAACCAACATATTGTATTTTTATTATAGCAGGGTGCTGAAGAAGAGCACTTGGTTGTCATAGAGTAGCACATTTTAACACTTCAAAGCTTGCTGGTTTATTCGTCATTGCTATGTAATGTTATGATGCTTCTGACTTTAAGAATAAATGCTGCTAATGCAGAATAACTCTGCTTTGCTGCGACTAACGCACCCAAACCAGCTTATAACAGCACAAACATTCTTTCTGGGTTTCAAACAATACAGTAGCATTTTTATGTGCGGTTTTGATTGTATTTTTACCTGTGGATCACTGTCTCAGGAGCCCCAGAGCCCTCTGCAGAAGGTGATGTTCCAGTTCCTTGGTGCAGGGCATGCCCAGCCCTGGCGTCCCGGCTGGAAGTGCCGACTGGTGCACCAGAAAGTGAGGCTGCTGAGGTTTTCTTGCAGAAAAAACGAGCAGGAGAGCAACCTCAGCAGTGGTTTGGGTTGAACGTGAGCCGGTGCTGCGCGGCTGACTCGTGCGATGCTCCCCGGCTGGGATTTCCACGGCTGCCGGGCAGGTTGGGCTCCGGGGGAGATTAAGAGGCTGTGCAATGTAAGCATTCACAGACTTCCATTTAACTTTTACTGCTGTGCGCAAGCATGCGCCAAGGGAGGCTTCAAGCCAAAAAGCTGCTGCTGGGTGACCTGCCAATCTACACCAATGACTGAAGAGAAAAGATCAGCCTTTCTTTCCTGCTCTTTTCTCAGAATCCTAGAGTTAGAGAATCATAGGATAAGATCCTAGATAAAGATACAGAATAAACCAGGTTGGGTTGGAAGGGACCTCCAGGACCATCTGGCCCAACCTTTCTAGGGAAAACAGCTCTTTTCAGCTTGCTACAGAAAAAAAAAAAAGATTCATTCTATACATGGGCTGCAGGGCTACATGCAGGAAAAATAAAATCCCAGATTTGGGGGTTATGAATCACCCCTTTAGAAAACAAGTCACAATGGCTTTATTCACCCCTTCTCCAGGTGGTCACTGCCATGGAGAGCACTTCAGAGCGAAGCTTGGCGGTTGTCTGCAGACAGCCACTACACCGCCAACTAAAATTGCTTTTGACATCGACTTCCTTCCTTATCAGGAGGAAATACAAAGAACCGAGAAGTTAAACTTCACTTCTCTCCTTGGACTGAAGAGCCCTGCGGTGCCAAAGGAGCTCCTGTACTTGCGACTTCTCAGAAGGAAAATGATCCCAAGCTCCAGACAACAAGTACATTCTGAAAAATTGCCAGAAGAAAGAGGAGTGCCAGTGAAAGATTGAGCTTTAAAAAAAGCTCTGTAAATTCCCAGGATGAGATTAAAAAAGAGCTGGGCAGGTTTGGGACTGGTGGCAGGTACCTGCCCCAGCATTCCTCCATCCTGCCCTGGCACAGGCTGGCCCAGCATGGCCAGTGGTCCCCACGGCATGGGCAGGAGGGCGAGCAGCCACCTCAGCTGGAGCATCGCTGGGGCCAGGCAGGGGTGAAGTGTGTGGTGGCAGCTGAGAGACAGACCAAAGAGGACATCACAGCAACAGGCGTGACAAGGGGAATCACTTGCCACGTCCTCCAAGATGGAGGAATGGGAACCAGGAGAGATAATGCTGCTTCTGCAGTTGTTTCAAGGAAGGGTGGTGGAGATTGGCTGCAGAACCTGCCCCCTCCCCATAATACTTTGAAATTAGCTAGCAGAGGTGGCAGGAGTAGTGAAGAGGCCGAAGTTTGCGCTGGCCCAGGCAGGGACGGTGCTGGGGTCCCCAGCCCGTGCTAAGTCCACTTCTCAGGCTGTGAGAGAAAATGCAACCCAAGAGAAGCCCCATCGCCAGCCGTGCTCAGTGCCAGGGCTGCAGCTCCAGGCACAGGGACCTCTTTGGGTTTTATTGATAAACAGCACCTGACACAAACACAGGGAGCAACACAAACTCCTCTACATCAGCAACCACTGTGGAAGCGGGAAATTAAATTATTGTTATTATTATTAGCACTTATCTGGGAACACGCGCCTCCCTGCTGCCCGGCGTGCGGCACTTCGGGCAAGCCCAGCTTGTTTTAACACGGCTGGGGAGGATGGCTCCTTGGAAAAACACTATTTAAAAAATCACTATTTAGAAACAGCTCTATCGTTCCTGTTAAATACGTGTGTTGGGAACAAACCACTACATGAGACATTAGCTTTCCGTTCCCGAAATCTGGGAAATATTCAGCACAAACTTGTATTCAAAATTACTTCAACTTTGGTGAAATGCATTTCTGCATTTTACCAGCCCAATGAAATTTAAAATTTTAGGAAGATAAATCAGAAAGCAAACAGCTGCTGGAGCTGCTCGTTGGCTCAGCGGTGCTGTGGCTGCGCCGAGGCTCCCCGGGAGCA
The DNA here is from genome assembly GCA_013400335.1 of Eurystomus gularis. Lineage (NCBI taxonomy): Eukaryota > Metazoa > Chordata > Aves > Coraciiformes > Coraciidae > Eurystomus > Eurystomus gularis. The sequence goes on along the minus strand of VZZY01020125.1, from coordinate 342,958 downwards.
GCCGTCTGGACTGGCAGGAGCCAAGAGCTTCTCCCGCCCGCTCCTGGCACGGTAACGGCAGGACGGGGTGGGAAGGAGGAGAAGCTGCCACCTGCTTGGAACTGCGGTTTTGCTGCGCAACCATCACACCTCCGACAGCAAAACTCAACAAAACAGGTGGAATCAACTGCAGGATTAAACGAGAGTTTCCCTTATGCCCAAAATAAGTCCTTTGGTGGAGGTCTCTAGTGGTTCTCAGGCGAGCTGCTGCAGTGGTGCTGCCCAGATGTAGCCCTGCGGCTCCCAGGCAGTCCAAGGCACGTTTGCAAAAGCTGGGTTTATACTGGGAGAGCAGGGCAGGCTCCAGCTCCAGACCAACGCCGTGCCTTAAATGCACCAAGCTCTCCAGCAACCCGCTGGCTTCCAGGAAGGAACGCAACCGGAGTCAGGCACGTTTGTTGTCATTAAATACCCATTAGCCAATTTATGTTAGACTGAGGCCTATTAAATGAGTCATGCATATTTAACGGTTTATTATGAAGTATTTGCATTTGACTGATTGGAATGAGTCATTAAGGTTGACCTTGAGCGAAAGGCGGTGCCTCTCCTGCAGAGCCCTTCAGCAGGGGGTATTTATCCCCTCTCGGGGTTTGTCCCCATGAGGAAAATGGGAATATTCTTCTAGGTTATAAACTATTACTAGGGGAAATTAATTCCTGCCTTGCCCTGGCCACCACAAACCAGTAGAAGAGATCTATTTGCAGTGTCCACAGAACACGTTGCTCCCATATGCCAGCCGGGCAGCACGGGACGGAGCTTGCTCATGGCAAATGTGAGAGCCCAACACTGCTTCTACCCTTGGTACAAGGACGGGACAGGATTAAATGTTTACTTTTGCTTATCTATGGCTTGTTTCCATTAGCCCAGCAGTACCTGGTTTCCCCGTGCTCCAGAATTCTCCTTTGCTTCAGTGCCCAAGCCAAGGTCATCACGTTGGACGCTGATGCTCATTTGCCAGCTCTGCCAGGAAAACACCTCTGCCCACGTCTGCGCTCCCCCTGAGGAAAGGGATGCAGCAGCTCCCATCCTGGCTGACCATGGTAATGCAGGGGTGTGCGTAGGGTGCTCCAGATATTTCAGATGCTAGAAGCAGCCCATAGTCCAACACAGCTGGGCTCTGGGTTCCAAACCCACATCCTGAGCTGCGCCTGTGCCCCAATGCCAGCCTCCCGTGGTGCTCAGGTTTTGCTAAAGGGAAAACCAAACCAAACAACAACGCTATTTTAAGGTGTTAAGTGGTCAGAATTAAATAAATCTGGCATTACAGCAGGAGAGGCAGCCTGCCCTGCCACCAGCAGCTCCCGCACTGCGCACAGGCTTCAGCCAGAACACTGGCAGCTCCCCCCAGCTCCCTGGTGTTTCCCACACAGCATTTGGCCAAATTTCCCAACTCTTCTCCATAGTGCAGCATCTTTAATAGCTGGACAACCAGCCGAAGCCCCAGGAGGATTGTACCACACGGACCTTTTGCAGCTGTTTCTGTAAACGAGACATTGCATTTATCCATCGCTGCCCTGAAGAGGTGATGGACGAATCTCTCCAGCTCCTAAAGTCAGTACGATTCAGGATGTTGGAGAGTAAATGGCAGGCTGGAGGAGTTAGAAAATCCTGCAGCATCGCAGTGACTAGAACCCAATGTAGGAGAGAGGGGTGGGGGCAGAGGGTGGGAGAAGGGCTGAACATCTCCAGGCCAGCACCTATCCCATCGCATCTCCATGGGACTGTGCTGGGTGCTGCTGGGGAAGAGACCCGGCTCTGCTGAACTGCTGTATGCAAACAAGCAGCACATATAAAGAGCAGATAAACTTCCAATGAATCCACTCACTCATCGTCTGCCTGCAGTCGTGCCGTTCTGAGGGCAGCGTCTGAGCAAGGCTGCAGTGCCATGCTGGGTGTAGGGTGGCATTTGCATAAAATGCCTCCATAATGCGCATCTTATACACAGTCGCTCCCCTCAGCACTCTGCCATCTGTTATTTGGAATTGTACTAATGATATGCAGGGCCTGAAAATGAGGAAAGACATGAAAGCGCTTCAATTACTCAATTATTTTTCTTCCTGGGAGGAACAGAACTTCATTAATATTGTATGTTTCAAGAAGTCCAAGACACAAGCTTCATTTGCTCGCCCAAAGCTATAAAGTCCTTTTTTCAACCCCTATCGCCCAGGAAGAAGAAGAGGAGAAAGAGGCCTTCACTGCTCTCAGCTGCTGCATGGAAGCTTCACCCTGGAGCCTTCCTCCTCCTCCTCCTCCTCCTCCTCCTCCTCCCAGAAGACCAGCCCAGCCTCCTGCGGCCAGGTGGGAGAGACCTCTGAGCCCCCTGAGTCACTGGATTGGATGGTTCTGGGGCTCCTTTCTTCCCCCCATGGCTGCAGGTGTCAGAGAGCTTTGGTATCTCACTAAAGTACAACAGGTGTTTTATTAAAAATGTAACATTTTGTGGGATTTATACAAAGCAAGATACATAAAATATATATCCTGCCCTTATAAATGTGGTTTTTTATATAGAATAAAAGTAGCAGCTGAGGCCTGGAGAATACTAAGGATTTAAACACAAGGTGATGGTACTCAGCGATGGGGGTCTGAATACCATCATGATTTTTTTTTTTTTAAACAAAAAATAAACATGATTTAGCTATGAAAAACACCTCTTCCCCCCCCCCCTTCATTGCGATGCACTTCAGCATTAGCAAATATTAACCCTGTTACTATCTGGGCTATAAAAAGCTATTCCAGCTTTTTGCTGGAGAGGAGGCCAATAAATCAGCTCATATTTAAGCATCGCAGAAGCTGCTTTAAAATTTCCCACGTGGCTGATAAATAACACTCGCTGCTCATTCACCAGTTTTTACATATTTGGTCGATTCAGGCAGCTGCTGTTGCACTGAAGGATAAAACTGAATAAACGGAGCATTTCTGCTTCCACGCTGCAGTGAAGCTTCAAAGAAGTGGTGCTAGAGCAATAAATACCTCACCCCAACAAAGGCGCCCAGCCCTTGCCGGTGCCGGGCTGGGCAGCAGGCGATTTGCAGAACCAACAACGGGGCAGACGTGTGCTCTGCACGGGTAACTACTAACGAACCCCACCTCGGCACTCCCCAGCCACAGGCAGGGCGTTGGTACAAGCCCAACGGCCGAGGGCTTCGCTGGCACCGGGGACACCGAAGCCGCGGCGGGACAGGAGGGCAGGTCATGGTCCTCGCCCGACCTGGCGCTGGCAAGGCACGCCTATTGCAGAAAGAAAAAAAAAAAAGACACTTCAAAAGTTTCTTGTAATTGTTACAGCTAAGGTATTCTTCACATCATTTTAATGGGTTCAGATTTTTGTCCCAGTTTAGCATCTCCACGAATACTGCATGGGTTTGTTTTGTTTCTGGGCATGGTTTTCTGAGCACCTTGGTTATTTTGAGGCCAGAGACTTAGCAAAGCTCTCTTAGACGTGCGAGCTGGCATCTGTAATTGCGGTGTCTTCCAGCAGGCTCATCACCAAGGAGTACCTGAGTTCCAGGGTCTCTCTGCGGCAGTTTCTCTGGTGCTGAAGCACTCGATGTCCCGTGCTCGGTGTTGGATTATCAATCCCAGGCAGCTCCGGGATCTCGCTGGTGACGCAGGTCGGAGACGTGCTGTCCTCTGCTGGGAGCGTTCCACCCATGGCTAACCTTAGTGGGAAAAAACGAGACAACACAAAACGGCTTTATGGGTTAACCTTTAGCAGGAGCCTTCAAAGCTGCTTCTGTGAAGTTAATAAATAACAAATATGCTGAGCAGCAGCAGTGGGATTGGGCCTGGAGCTGGAATTTGCCAAACAGGAACAACTTAATCAATGGTTCCAAAAATACTAGAAAGCCAAAACTATTTGCCAAATGGTGTTTTGGGGTTTCTTTAGTTTGCTTGTGGTTTGGGGTTTTTTTCCAACCAGTCTAGTACTCCAGCATAAAGTTGGAGACTAACAAACCAATAATAGGGGAAACCCTAACTGGTGGGGATACTTTATTTCCCCCACCACTCACTCACAAGCATGAATTTCATTTTTTCTGTAAGCACCTACCACCGTATTGCATTTTATACAGGCCATGGTGGAGCCGGAGGGCCTGAGAACAGCCTTCCTGCATGCTTGGACCTCCTCGGAGGGTTTGATCTCTGCGACCAGAGCTGGCTTCCCAGCGGGGCTGTGAGCATGGGCCATGCTCCCTGAAGAGGAGAGGGACGGAGGAGCCACCGGCGAGGGGCCGATGTGGCAGCTCGGCCAGGACCCATGGGCATGGTGCAGGTTTGGCACGTTGCTTGCTGCAGCTTCAGCCTCTCCCGCCGCAGACACCGACGTTGCAATTTTCACTGCCTCGTTTTGTGCCCTACCAAGCTTTTCCAACTCAGAAAGTCTATTTTAAGAACTAATCAAAAGCGTATCAACCCTGAGTCCATATTTAGGTGCTGGTGGTGAAAAGACGTTTACTTCTTGCTCCAAGCAGAGCACTGTAAGAGCATGCAGGGGGAGACTGGTAATACTGATGGCATTTTTGCTCAGAACATAATTTTTTCTACTACCTGACAGGCACAAAAGTTTTCTGAAGGTAAGAAAGATAATTTCTAGAGGTGTCTTTCAGCTCTGTTCCTCCTACTGCCAACATCTTTGCTTCTTTGTCTCCTGTATGCCTGCCCAGTCAGATTCTCCACTAATTTAAGCACTTACCCTTAAGGCATGGCTCCATCTCCTTCACCACCTCCCCAGGCTCCCTTCTTGGTCCACAATAATCCCACCAAAACACCTGCCTCCCTTGCCAAGCCCTTCCCAACACCTTCCAAGAGTACTGGCCTGAAGAAACAGAGGAAACACCAGGACCTGCATCCAAAGCCCATCGGGGAAGCGCAGGAAGGACCAGCGGCCCTGCTCAGGATGCCAAGTCAGGGGTAGCCATGCCCTCCTGGCAGACCTCCCAGTGCTCTCACGGACTTGGGTGCTCCCTGCATCCCTGCCATAACCGATGCCCGAGCTGTGACAGAGGAAACACCGCATCATCGGTGGCAGCGCGGACAAGGTGGTGTCCCAGCTCTTCGCTCTGCCAGGAGTAACCACCCTCCTGCTAGTCCTTCTCACTAGCTGAGCGATGGGCAAGCTTTCCCCAGCACTTCACAGTCCAACACTGTTTGTCCCAGTGATGTCCCAGAGCCCACATGGAAGGAAAGCAACTAAAGCCAGTATCGGCGACAGCAGCGTAATCCACTGAGGGATGCCTGCTTTTATAGCCCGGCTTCCTGCACGTCCCCCTCTGACACAAAGCAACTGTCCTCTCGAGCAAGCCTACCCGGGAACACCTTGTGGCCATGGCCCTAACACTGCATAGAAAGTCAGACCAAGGCTGTTACTGAGGCAAAGCCCCAAACCCCTACTTCCTCAGGAATATTAAGCTGCTGTCAATTAATTCCAAGTGAAGGAGAAATAAAACTCAGGTCGAGATACCTGCTGCCAGCAGGAGCCCATCCCACGGGTGAGAGCCAGGACCTGCCAGCAGGGTGAGAAGATAACATCCCCAACATGCCTGGAGCTTGCACGAGCACGCATGCACCCCAAGGATGCGCAAGCACACAGACACATCCATCGCACTGCTGGGCAGGGGTTATGCGAGGGGCTCTTTAATGCCATGGTACATTTTAGGCTCGGTACGCCAGCAGCAAGGCCATTTCAAGGCTAGACTCAGGCACAGAGGAACCGAATGCTCCTGCTGCAACCATCACAAGCTTTAGCATCCTTTCATTGATACAAAACACCTACTCAACCTGCTTCTCTCCTCAACAACCACAGTCGGGCACTACTGAGTATTCACATCATCAAGAAACCAACATCTATCTCCCAGGGTTTGGTCCGGGCTGTTTGCAACGTTACCTTGTGTATTAGAGCCGACTTGTTATTCCTTTCCGACACGTGGGACACCTGAGCGACAAGAAGTACATTGCACTGAATCAAAGACAAGTTTAATTTTTATATTCAACATGGTAAAGAAAAATGAAAAAGAAAACCCATAGCAATCACTCCATATACATTCCATCTAAACAGGCTGCACATGCACTCGGGAAAAAAAAAACAGAATTATGGAGGATTCAGTATCTTTTACATAGAACCACAAAACCAGATGCACACCAGGTGTTCCCAGTGTGTTGTGACTGGTTTCAAACCAACAGCTGACCAATGGTTATATTTACACACCAGAGGTTATATTTAATACACAAAATATATGGCCAGGGTTTATATTTAATACACAAAATACTTACACAGAGGATAATTGTTTGAGACTGACAGCTGAATTGTGTTTCTTTTTCAAGCATAGAAAACTATTAAGCTCATTTTTCAAGTTCCTATGTAAGAAGCATTGAACAATTTTTAGGGATAATTAGAACAGATAATACATAACTTCTGTGATAATTAGAGCAGTGCTGTCCCAAGGCTGGGACCTTCACAGTGCTCCTTTATCTAGTCAGTACCCACTGCTGGCTTGTCACACTGTTTCCTTCCAGTAAGGGGATGAGAGAAAGTGATTACCCAGATAGATACTTTAAGAAAAACAAACAAACAACAAAAAACCCAAACAAAACTCCAAAAGCCAAAACATTTGCACCTTTCAGCCACCCCACCTGGTTCCCAAGTGCTTGCCTGGAGCTGTGCTGGAGGGACCACACTGAGCCCAGCTGCGCTGGGTTCCACCAGCTGCCTGGTACCCCCAGCAGCCGCTCCCTGTGCCCCTACCCAGCCCATCAGTGGGGCCACGGGACCAGGAGCGAGCGGCCACCGAGCCCCTCCCGCACACCAACAGGGACCTTGTCCCTTGCACCGGCCCGTGACACGAAGATATTGCGATAGGAGGAAGCAAGAAGCAACCAGCACAAGCTGCCAAGTGCCACACGCTGTGCCAGCCGGGGCTCGGGCACGCCAACCCTCTGGTGTCGGCCAGGAGAGGAACACCAGGGCAGCCCCGGCCAGGCATGGGGCTCCGAGCTCCAGTGACAGCACTGAAAGGACACTTGGGTTAGAATCAGATTGATTTTCCTGCCAGAAAAAAAGACGAGAAACACTGCAATCCAGACACTGCTGGGCAACACAACGAAGACAGCTATCACGGCCCAAAACCCACCCAGCTCCTGCTCTCCTCAGTCGCGCCCAGTGAGCGCGGGCGGGCACATTGGAGGAGTGCTGGCAACTCAGAGGTTCTCATTTAACCACTCAATGTATCTGTTCAGCAGCCGGTGCCCGACCGCTAACTCAAAGGGACTCGAGACGAACATCATGGCCCCGTGAAAGGCATCCATGGCGTGATGGTGCGTGACGGGAACGCCCGCTGCCTGGAGACGCCGGGCGTACATGGCCCCGTCGTCCCGCAGAACGTCGTGCTCGCAGGTGAGGATGTAGGTGAGGGGCAGCCGGCGCAGCTGGGCATCACTCGCCAGCAGCGGGGCCGCCCTCGGGTCCAGAAACCCTGGGTACTTCCGTGCCAGCTCAGAGCTGCCATAGACAGGGCTGGTGTAAACGTGGCCTTTCTTCACCTCTTCCGGCAGCAAAAGGCTCCAGTTCACAAACTGGAACAAGTGGCTTGACTCAACCGGGACGTGCCTGTTGGAGGCCATTGCTTCCCTGAGAGACGTGTCCGAGGTGAAATACTCGCTCCAGAACCTGACCATAAGTGACTTGGATAAGAGGGGCTTGTTCTTGTTGTCTTGGTAAGACGGCAAATTCAGGTCAAGTGTTTGAAGAGCAGGATAAATCAAAGCTTGGGCTTTGAGCTTAGTTTTGACTTCAGAATCCTCTAGCAGCTGTTAGAATAAAACAGAAATAATTACAAAGTCAGTTAAAAAAAATGTTGGTTCTCTCACACTGACAGAAGACCTTAAGAGTAAGGAATTAACACACACATTACAACACAAGCTTATCAATAAAACCAGAACAGGTTAATTTAAAGGCATTCTAAATTCACAGGCAGGTCACCTGAAACAGCACGTTGTATCCAAAATTCTTAAACATCAAATATAATTTCATTTTCTTTATGCTGAAGGATAACAATATTGGGGAAATTTTCTTTCTGAAGCATTGATGCTTTCCAAAGCTGTAAGGAATGCTTTTTCTATAACTACAGAAAATTTCTATCCTTACAGCTTAAAAATTGCAGGTTTGAGGCTCCTTTAAATCATTTCACACAGTTTAGTGCTTATCCATCTGTTTGGGTGGTTGGTTTTCTTTTTAACCCTGAGGTGCTGGAACTCAAACAACTACAATTCTGCGCACTTTACACTTGTGAAAAATAAGATGTGGTGAACCGAATGCTGACATTTCTTATATGTCATCCTTTTCCTCTCCTCACTAATAAATTTCCACCTTCTCCCTCATCTTCTGCCTTCAGTGTCCACAGCAAATTCACAGCCTTTCCAAGTGTGATTCATTGCAATCAGATCAGTTCTCGGGAGAGCAACAACGCCGCACTGACTTTATTTAATAAATCTGAGCGAGAAGCACAAAAGGCACCAAACTGGGTGTGATCAAACGCCACCGGCACATTTAGCGTTGGGGGTTTCTTTTCCCTGCTATCTACATCTCGTCAAACGGCCAAAATTCCCTTTTGTAAACAACGTACCTAGACCAGGCAAAATGTGCTTAAGGACAGTGTGATACAGGCCCGAGTCAGAGGGCAGAGAGCCTTCTTTAGGGTATAAAGGTTTGGAGGACCTCATAGCACCAAGGCTGGCTGCAGGACAGCCCACGTACATGGACCACAGGAGACTTCCTCTGAGCAGAGGTTTTGGTTTGTCTAAGTGTTTACGAAATGACAGGAATAAAATAGAATTGAGCTAGCAAACCAGTTTTTTGGTACCTGTTGTACCACAGCTGCAGCTAAGTTGCCGCCTGCGCTGTCTCCTGCCACGGCGACCCGAGCTGGGTCCACCCCGTACTGGGACAGGACGTGGCTCTGAAGGAAGAACTTCGTTACCGAATACACATCTTCAAACTGCGCGGGAAAATGGTGCTTCGGTGCCAGCCTGTAGCTGTTGGAGACAAGCAGAGGGTGTTGCTTCCAGCGGTTAACCAAGAGAAAGGCTTGCTAACATCTGCCCTGCTTGGTGAGTGCTTGTTGTTTTCTGTGCCCAGAGACTGCCTATCCTGGAGGTTCAAATATTTTATTATCCACCTGACTTCATAAAGCGATATCCAAAATAACCACCAACTGCAATCCCCCACTGCAACCTTGACAGCTTTAGTTTAGAAACGCTTACAGCTAGCGGGAAAGCACTTAATATTAGGAAAGCAACGTTGCAAGAATAGATTATTTGAAATGGATTAATTTATTCCAAACCCTCATCCTACCTAGAAGGTGAGTCTCTCTTACCTGACTGATACCACGACAGCGTTTAACCTGCTTGCAGTCCACCTAGTCAGACGATCGTAGGATTTCATGCCTGGAATGAAAGGAGTCACTTAGAACATGCTCCAGCATGTTTGAGGACAGACCTCTTGTACACAACAGCTCGTTCCTCTTTGCAGACACTTTCAGGAGGCTTTCCCAAACCTCCACCAGGTTTTAGCTGGCGAAACGCTGGTTCTCTGGCCCTCCCTGTGGCAGCTCCCATCAAACAAAAGGCAGCACTTAACATGGCCACTGAGATGGTCCATACAGACCCCTGGTCCTGACAGAGAAGAGCTTACCTGCGTGTCCCAGGCACCACCCTCCACCATGGAAGTAGACCAGCCCCCTTCTCAGCCCATCAGACGCCTTTCTGGGCACAAACAGACGGACGGGAATGTTGCTGAACTCCGCGTCCGTCACAGTGACGTTTTCGTCAGACGTGGGTTCAACGTACTCGGCAGCTGTGATGAGCATCAGAACTTCCATTTGGTGCATCAGACCCAGCTGTTCAGCAACCAAGGACTAAAGCCCAAGACAAGAGAAAACAGCATTTTAAACACAGCCTTGGTTATTTCCGGAGATTAGATTTCCATAAAGCCATTCGATACCCTGTGCAAGACTAAAGTTGCTGTAAAGTCACTAAGTCAAATACTGTCGACTTGGAGGAATCACGGTCTCACACCATCCAGCTCCTCCCTTATCTCCTGCATGAAGCTCAGTGGCGTGGCCAGGCAGCCCAGGGGACACCACCACTTCTCTTTGCCCAGACAAAGACTGGAATCACAGGCACAGAGGGTGACAAGGACACAACTCTAATACAAGAGTTCTCTCAAGTGAGAACATTTCTACAGGCACTTGCTACGGGCTGTGGTAGAAGCACAGATCCCAGTGACTCCTTCCCAACCGAGGGGCTCCCCAGGGGAGTCATCACTTTTCCTTGGAGCTGCCTCCAGGGAATCGTGACAAGATGTGACTAGTGTTTGTTTGCACATAAGTCTCACTTGCTGGGGTTTTTTGTCCCTTTGTTTCCTCTCACATTGGATTAAACTGTGTTTAAAGAACTTCTCACATTGCTTTTAAGATATTAGAAATTTATTCTAACATCACATTAATAACCTGTAATAGACAACAAAATGACAGAAGAGAGTAACCATAGAATCGTCTGGACGGGAAAAGACCTTTAAGATCAAGTCCAACCATTCCCCCAGCACTGCCAGGGCACCACTGAACCACGTCCCTCAGCAGCACATCTCCACAGCTTGGAAGCCCCTCCTGGGATGGGGTTTCAGACCCTGGCGCGGAGCGGAGCCGAAGCTGGGCGGGCAGTAACGGGCACGTCCCTGCCATGAGCCGAGGGAAGACAAATGCACACACATGCCAGGCTGCATGATTCTACCCACAGTGACCACCCCACTTACATAAATATTTCTCAGCCATGGTGTTTTCCCTGAGGGTTAGTGTCTTGAAAAAACAAATACAGAGGTCAAAGGGAGCCATGCTGCAATCGCACTGAGCTTGGGAAACTCCCCGGCGCTGGTGAGAGTGCCCTCAGCTTCAGGACCGTGGTTTTCAGTACTTTCAGAGCTGGTTTTTCCACAAGTGGACATTTTGTGTTGTGGAAAACCACTGGTCTGCTGCCTGTGGCTTCAAGGCCATTATCATATAAAAACAAAGGAAATAATATCCTCATCTGAACAGCCTCACTGGCTGCACGTTACAGGGAAAGAGGAAAACCAACTGCTCTGGGGTTTTGTGTTCCTCATGCTCTGGAAAGTCTTTTCCATGGTCACTTTCTCCACTTTCCATGTGGGGAGCATGGCAGCAGGGACAAAAACCCCAGAACGGGTTGATGAGGAAGGGAGGGAGCTCAGGCTGTGCAGAGAGACTGGCGCTGCTGCTGGCAGCCTCTTGATCCAAGTGGGTGTTGGTGCCGGCCCTCCTGGTGAGGACTTCCCTCAGCTGAATGTGCACATGGGCAGCCTGGGAGCCCCTGGGGCTATAAAGGGCTCGGATCCTGATTTCACTGCTGCTGGGAAGCCAGGGCCATGGACAGCAGCAGTTTGGGAGGATTTCACAGGACTGCAGCCCAGGAAATGTTCAGCTGACAGGAAGATGTTGTATCGCATTTTACATTTTCTTCATGTAGACCTGGCGTACATGATACTTCTTGAAAATCCATGAAGAATTTTGTGCTTAAGCACCACAGAAAGTGGCTGGTTTATTCTTAGAGGCTATTCCCCAGGTAGACACCGTATAGAGACATTATAACGTGAGCACAGGGATGGAAGTGTTCCCAGCCTCCCTTCTGCAACGCGATGGGTATGAACAGGCTCTCCAGCATGGCACGGCCGGGCACACCACCAAAACCCACTGCGGCTGCAATCCCCGCCAGCTAACCTGGGCAAAGCCTGACCACCAGCTGCTCAGTAGCCTCCAGAACCCCCCCAGCACTCCCCACTGTGCCCAGAGACCTGGCAAACAGCCTGGGGGACTGGCACAGGCTTTATTCAAACCAGTTACTCATCCAGGCCAGGGAACCAAAAATTGGAGAAAATCTCACACAATTTGGGTAAGAAGCTGGAGATCTCCCCAGAACCTATTAAAGCAAAGAGAGGAAGGGGGACAGAGATTTGCCATCTCATAGCTTTCTTGGCACATCCTATTGGGAGCTCGGAGACGACTCTTGCTCAGGAGGGCTTGAGGTTGGCTGTATTTCCCTTTTTTCAAACCAACATTAAGTAGGCAGACTAAAACAGGTTCCCCTCTGCAAGTTTAGACCTACTATTAAGTGCTTGCCCTATAATCGGATGACCAGTTGGAACGTGCTCAGGACGCTCCAGAGTCCACTCAAATCTAATCTGCGCCAGTGCAGAGGCTGTATCTTCCTCAGAGCCCTTCGGCTCACGGCTCTGTCTCCACCAGAAAAATCACAAAAGAGACGGCTCCTACAGACTTCTGAAAATCGTACCTGCTGCGTTCTAAGTGGATTCAAAACCACTCCCAGTGAGATGCACGTAGGAGGTGGGAGCTGCAGCACCGGTATCCCCGCATGCCGAGCAGCCTCGCGGGTTATTTACACACACTTGCAAGGGCTGCACAACGTGACTGAAACCAAGCAGGAGCCGGGGATGTAGTACACACAAAAATAGCGTGGAAAGACATAAGGAGCACGTTGACAGTAAATATTGCCGCTCAGCTACAGACAGGGTATAAAATCGCTGCCTTCCCAGACTGCGGCATATGCTTATGTGCTGCTTAGCTAGATACCATTTTTTCATAGGCAAGATTACAGCAGTATTAAAAAAAATAAATAAAATTATGTATAGCTTCGTTTCTACATGCTTGAGCATTATCACCCCTCTAATTGGCTTTATGTTGGTTTTTTCTGTCAGATTTCTATGAAACTACAAAAATTAATAGTATTTCAGAAGTACTCCAGTTTTCCCTTCTCTGACACCCCAGGCAACACACTTCTGCAGAAGCTCGATGTGCAGGTCCTGAGAAACAGGAGGAATTCCAGGAGCAGCGCTTCAGCTGGGAAGGACTGTAAAGCAAAATAAACTTGCTCGCTCTTGTCTATCCAGTTACGCCGAATGTCCCTTTTTGCAAGACTGCACAATTAAATCTTTGCTAAGTTTCTTTATAGTCATAGTTACAATAAGTTTAATGCTTAATTTCAGATACTACTGCCCTTCACTTAATATATTACCATGTATATATGTATGCATGACACATATTGCCATATCTCTACAGGTCATAGAGGCACCAAGAGGCACCAAGAACAGCCCCTGCTCCGCAGTTCTCTCCCCCCCCCCCAGGCCAGACCTATGCCAAGCCCAACACCAAACTCACCAGGTGCTCCATGACCTTGAAGGGAGCCAAGATGAGCATCGTTTTCCAGGGCTCCTCAAAGTCCTCAGGCATGGGGGTGTAGAGGTAGTAAGCGAGGAGGGCAGAGGTGAGGAAGAGGCACAGCAGCTTGGCTCCCATGTTGGCAGCGTGGCTCCTCCCAGACTGACGGGACTCAGTGCTCTTGCTGACTCTTAACAGCTACAAGCCACCCGCATAGGGCAAAGTTAATCCCCTGTTTTGTTTGGGCCCCAGCCAGGAGGTGATTTCTCATCGGATCACCCAGGGCAGAGGTTACTCCGCTGTACAGCTCTTAAGAAAACATTTTTCTTTGGCAAGGCATTCAGCCACTCCGAGCCAATGCTTCAACCCCGGATGGGACATCGAGGCTCCTACACCCCCACCAGCCCCTTTTCTGCATTTGGCACCAGCCGGCCACAGGGCTCGGGGGGAAAGAGGCAGCTGAAAAATAAGGAACAGAACGTGGCCTCTGAACTGAGGGCTGACCAAGGTGACGCTCCAAGGCAAAACCACGTATCGGATAGTCAGGAGCTATCAGCTGCTGCTTCACGATGTGGCCACCCAAGCCCAGCCCAGCTTACAGGGATACCCAACGGAATTGAGCTACAGCGGCAGGTAACCCACCGTGGTTCCTTGGGCAGGAACAAGTTTTGGCAAAGAGCACCCTTTGTCTTGTACTAACGTGCCAGACCAGTTGCGAAATAACAGAAAAAAATGATTATCTTTTATAGGGCTTCTAGTTAATATTTGAAAGATTAGATATCATTGCTGCTGGTCTCAGGATGAAGAGATTTCTATGCAACCACTTCTGCACAGGGTGGAGTCAGAAACAGGTAAAAATAGCCACTAAGGAAGCACTCCAAGCACAGGCACACACACGGAACGGCCGCAGCACCAAGAACCCCGCTTTAGAGATTAACTGAAAAGGTAGAAAGCTCAGCTAAAGTTTTAAAGCTATTTCTTTTGCTGAAGAAGCCCCAACACACGGTCTCTGAGCAGACCTTGGAACATCCTGTGGAGGACCAGAAAGCACAAAGCATCACAGAAGACTGAAAGCTGACCTGTGTGTCACCAGCCCAAACAGAGAGAAGGAGAAGGCCTCAGTCAACTGCTCGAACGCTTTCTTCATTTCAGTTCTCGGCACCTCCAAAACATTCAAGGCGTTTAGGAGTCCAGCTGTGCTATCCCTCCCCATCCCAGGACGGGACACCCTGTTCTCCCTCGTCAGTCCTTCTGCAGCACAACGGCCAGTCAAAGCCCGACATTCTTGACACCACGCCAACAAAACCAAGAGAACGCGCACCTCTGCGGCCACTTTGTCCGTGGTTGCCATGGCCCCGCGCCCCGGGTCCCAGCAGCAGCGTGGCTGAGCCTGTGCTCCTGTGGGCACACGCATCAACACGTGTGTGCACACGGGCCAGCAAACCCCATCTGCTCCTTGCTGCAGCCCAGGTCACCCATTGCACAGGGGCTGGTTTCCCTGCCTGCGAGGCAAGGCATGGAGGAAGGAGCAGGTTGCAGCCAGGAGGGGAATAGAAGACACAGCCCGGCGAAGAGGGATGGAGGAAGGAGCCCCGTGCTCCCTCTGTCCCTCCCCAGGAGGGACGTAGGCTCTCAGGACACCTTGCTCTGCCTGACCACCGCTTATGGTTCCCGCACTGGCAAACAGCGTGGAGGAAGACATGGCCAGACCTGGAACTGCCACAAAACCAGTCTTATTTTGTTGCACCTGAGGGAACATTTCACCCTCCTCTTCCACGCTGATCTGCAGCTGAACTGTGGCTGTGCTTCTACAGCACTTACCACGCACTGTCCTTGCCCCGAGATCACCCCAGGCTTAGGCAAGAGCTCACGGTGCTTATCCTTCAGACACCAACATCTCCTCATCTCCTGCCCTCCGGTGACCCACCACAGCAGCCCACCCTAATCACAGTGATACTGGATAAACAGAATAATAATTGAATTCACCATTTACCCAAGGCAATCCTAAAGCACCAGCTTCAATATAGAAGTGCCTGTATCTTGCCAATTTTATGAGAGACCTTTCAGTAGAAGGGACCGGCTGAAACAACACAGGACCTCTCTCAAATGGTGAGATGAGGCGCCAAATGAAACAGGTGAACACTAAAATCCAGCTTGATTCCATGCAGCAATTACCCTTTGTGTTACAGCACAGCGTCCAGCCTCCACTTCTCAGAGCCCTGCACCACCACTACCACCACCAGTTTGCTCCTGCATCACGTACCCTCCCACTACTCACTTCCTAAAGCAAAAAGCCAGGCTACTGGTGCTTCAGAAAATAAGGAAAAAAAATAATCAGTGTAAACATAAATGGACCAAAGGCCAGGGCTAAGACAGCAGCGGGAAGAAGAGCAGTGGGAGCGTAGCCCTGCCCAGGGCCAGCATCCCCCGGCTCCGTCACGCAGCCGCTGGCAGCCGGGATTGCACAGCCGTGGGCAGACTTGCCTGGGCCAGCGCAGACACTGACCCGCTGCCTCAATACATCAGCCCTGCTAAAAATAGGCATTGTGACACCAGATTGAATTTTCAAGCTGCGGTTTGGAAGGAAGAAATACGTGGGCTTCTAACTTACATCTGCTGGTGACAGCAACACCCCTCCGGTCGCACGGCCACTTGCTGCACCCTGTGAGAATGATCCAGGCCAACCCAGTTCTGCTCAAACGGACCCCTCGGAAACTGCTTGTTTTGGGAAAACACACCAGGAAATAAACCTCCCTCAAAGCAGAAAGCATTAGCAAGGCTGTGCAGAAAAAAAAAAAAAGTAATGTCTAGCCTAGATGGAAATGATTGAGTATAACCTGGTTGTGACTCAACCCTTAATAATAACATGGTCCAAAATGTAAGATCTGAACAAATGATTGCTCAAAGACCATAGTGCAATCCCTTTATCCATCTTTAAGGCTGTTGGTGTCGATAGGATCTATTTCTAGAGGAAAAAAGACAAACAAACCAACAACTTTAGTAAAATAATTATTATTTGACTTACCGCAAAATAATTCTTTTTCCCTGTCTGTCAGCGCAGGTTCAGCAGCTGTTCAGGGTCCTCAGGGTTTGGGTACAGCCCTAAAGCAGGAGTCCAGGAGTGCCTTTGTCACACCCTGGAAAGACAGTTCTCATTAGGGAGTTTTTGTCAGTGCAATAGCACCAGAAGCTTATTACATTTATATATCAATCGTTAGCATTTATTTCATGTCTATGATTTTAATCCTCTGCTCTTCTGCAATAACAGGCACCTTTGGCAGTTTTAAAACAAGGGTGACTTTCTTCTACCGGCTGCAGTGACACTGCTGCAGGTCACCCAGCAGTACCAGTGGGGACACTTCCCACCTCACTCACCCCTGGTGAACTCATGCCCATTGGTGGCCCCAACCAGCCTCAACCAGGACCACCCTGCCTACATGCAGGGGCCCCACCAACATGCAGTTGTTGTCCGGGCTGTGTTGTGAAGGTCCTGCACTGCCCATGCTCTACCTGTGCCAGGCACGTCACCGGTGGGGCACTAGCTGGACTGACGGGTGTTCCTGGTGGTGACAGCACCCCTGGGCTGCTGGGGTGGCCCCGCTGTTAAAGATAGACACTAATTTGATCCTGTGGTGACCACAGTCTTTTTATACGTTGATGCTGAGAAGGGTCACGTCTTCACCGGGGTTTGCAGTAACAGCTCACCAAAATAGCAGCCAGGGGCTGGACCAGGGACACAGGCCCCATGCCTGGGCAGGCTCATCACACCCTGGTTGCCCATCTGGGTGGCAGGGGGTCAGGACATGCCACCACCCCACATCTGCCATGTCATGCTATACACCAAATGGATTTTTTTTTTATTTTTTTCATTCTTATATTCTAGGAAATCAACTGAAGAGCCACCGGGAGGCAGCACAGCACTGCAGAAGCTTCCCTTTCCACCAGCCACGGTGCTCAGGGCATTCAAAGCCCAGCTCTGCAAGTTCTCCTCTCCCAGCAGGGCAGGACCAGCTGTGACTGGCACCCAGGGACTCAGAAGGGTGAGAAAGGACAAGGGCAACTCTGGAGCTGGTGAACACTGCCCATGTTCGCCATCGGTGAAACAAGTTCCAGCCGTGTAGTGAAAAGCAAGAGAATAAAAATGCAAGAGAATTTGGGTATTGTTTTTCCATCTATCGCTGAATTGCAAGTTGTATGAATGGAAATAAGTGTCCTATCTGAGAACATATTAGTGCTCTCACTGAAAAAAGCAGTTTGCTGAAACTTAAATAAGATGGAATTTAGCACACGCAGCAGTTCCGAATACAAGACAAACCAGCGATTCCAGAAATACGCCCAGATCATAAAAGCATTAAAGCATCCAATAAACATTTTCCAGCTCAGCTTAGAAAGCATATTATCATCAGAATAAGATAACAGAAGGAAACGAGAAGCAGCATGAGACTGTTCATAGCTTACTTCTACCGCTACAGACCAACCTCTGCCAGCAGCGGAGCACTCGGCAGGGACAGTTCCCTGCTGCTTCTCCAGCAGATTTCCTTCATCTTGGCACCTCCTAGAATCTGGCCAACATTTGAGTCTGACTCTTCAGCACTAAGAAATGAATGGACCGAAATAAAGTAACCGCTGGCATGTGTTCACAAGCACCCGTGAAAACCCGCGTGCTTTTGACCTTGCACATGAAATGAGGAAGAAACACCTACCAGCAGCAGCGATGGCCCCGCAGCCCCGGCTCCCACCCTGCAGGGTCAGAGCATCGTGTCTGCAGGGGTGTGCGCCAGCACAGGAGCTCTGCTTTGTGTCTCTTTCAGACGGCGTGATGGATACGGACCGATTTCTAACCAACACGTTTCCTGTTAGTGTAATGCTGTCTGAAGCTTATGACCTGCTCTGAAGATCTATACTCAAACAGCTGAAATACAAACCTGCTTCATCCTGCTGCTCACAGCTCATGAAAGCTCTGCTCTGGGTAGCAGCAGTGACATGGAGAGCAGGGGAGGAGCATGGCTTGGTGGTCCCCGGTCACCTGGACACACCAGGGCTGTTCATCATCATGAAAGCACCACGCGGGCCATCACTGCTGAGCGAATCACTACCCTTGTGACTCCAGGTGCTTCCCCCACCACCCACATAAGCACAGCCCGTGTAACGATCTGCTGCCAGGACACCACTCGTACGAGCCTGTTCAGTGTAAAGGCTTAGATTTTAAATTTATGGATTCTCAAAGGAAGCGAGACACTCTTGGCGAAAAAGAGACAGGGAGCCCAGAGCCAAACAGGAGTGCTTCCCCAGCAAAGCAGCCTCGCTGCGATGGAGCCAGGACTATCAGCACAGATCAAACTGATCAAAGCATCACTACCTTCCTGGAGCTTGTAAAAGTAAAGACAGTACATGGCCACAGTGCCGAGGGAAAAAAACCTTCAACCCTTTGATTTATTTCTCTGCATCACATGAAGCAGAAATACAGATGCTTGAAAATACAAAGGTAACAATTCCGCACTTCTATGGTTTGCGGTGCTTGGTTTAAGAAGCCAAAGCTCAGGCTGAACACCCTCCTCTCAGCATCTGCTAACAGAGCCCCACGGAGCTCTGCACCCCGTGGTTCGAGTTAAAGGGCTCCCGATTGCGAAAGCTGCGTCCTGGCAGCAGCAGCCAGCCCCGTGTTTCTACTTGGCAGCACTTCGGAAAAAAGTTACGTACGCTTAGACAATTACTGTTAGGGGCTGAGGAGGGATACGCACGCTCTTGGGATACACGCACTCCTGGCATACACGCACTCTCCTCTCTCCTCCCTGGGCTCTTCACACCTGAGATTTATACTTGACACCGTTTTTGACAGGTATAAAATTGACTGTACCCACATTAATTACGTATTTAAAGCTGCATTCCGCTCACGGCTGCAGCATGCCAGGCAGAGCCCAAGGGCAGGTGAAGACAACTCCCACCAGGGACCCTGAGTTGGCAAAAGCCTGCACTGTGGTTTGGCACTCCAAACAAAGGAAAAATAACTAGCAGAAACGGTTTGGCCATCTGATTCCTATGACTGTAGACACAATTTGCCCCTCGCTGTGAGGTGCGTTTCATGTTTTTTTTTCCCCTGAAGATGTTTCTTACATTTCCTCTCCAAAGCCATTCCCTCCAGCCCCGGCAGGAGAGGGGCCACGTGCACCTTTCAGCAGGGCTCTGCCAGAGGACACCCCACCCCACAAACACAAGTCCTGTTTTACAGAACAAAGACTACATTTCTGTGCAGACCCCATTTCTAAAAAGTGTTTAAAAAAAGCAGCAGCTCTTGACTTTCTTAATTAGTTGCTCTTGTGAACAGGAGAGGGCAAGGAAAACAACCAGGAGTAACTCTACAGCTGCTGAAATCACCAACACAAAAGGCTCTGGAGACGTTTCTCTAGGCAAGAGAAGGTTTAGCCAAAGCGCCACAAATACCTGGCATTTGTATTTGTAAGATAAAGGTGAAAGGAAGCTAAGAATGTTGGGCTGCCTATTATTCATCACCTGAAGTCATACCTCCAGCAGCTGTCTGCCAGCTCAGCACGTACAGACTCTTGCTGTGGAAAGACGTTGGCTCAGCCAAGGTGAATTACACTACTCAGAAAGGTTGTAAAGTAATCTCACTGAACACCTTAACTCTCTGAAGAGACACGGGTCACATTCGGTCTGTGCCAACAGAAGGTCCATCCTATGACAGCACCTGAAAACAGTATCACCATAATTAAACCAAGGAGCCCGGGCGATTCCCCTGCCTGCAAGACCCGCTTTCAGCAGCAGCGTTGGGTTCTGAAGGTGTAAGCGCAGGTTGCTGCTAGCTTTCGGTCAGCTTTCAGTTCAAAAGCTTGAGAGGTTGAGCATTAGCTGCACATCCCACAGATTTCACATGTAGAATGTGTTCGCAGACCTGGCAGATCTAAAGATTTCTTGTTTTCACAAAGATTATCATTGTGAAATGCTGCTGTCCCAATAAATGCATCTGTAGAGCCAGCCTCACACGAACATTCTAGTTTTCATTCTCTCCGCTTATTGCAAAATCATTCATTTGGCTAAAACGAAGCACAAAACTTATTTCAAACTAGAACCCAGAACAGTCTTTCTCGGGGACGTGTTTTCTTCTCCCCCTCCATGTGTTTTCCTGCGTCTGCACGCCGGCTGCTCTCCGCCAGACCCCGGCACGCTGAATCCATGTTGTCCCAGCAGCTGCAGCCAGGCTGGAGCAGAGGAGCACTGGGAACCTCGGGGGAGGTTTGAATAAACTGAAATCATCCCGACACGTTGGCCAATTGTTCAGAACAGACCAGCTGATGTTTGGAATGCGCAGAAAACACTGATGTGTGGGGAAGAAGAGGAATGGCTCTGAAGAGCTCTTTCCTCCCTAAAGAGAGCTGAATGCCAGGAGTCACACCACGTACTAGCAGGGTAACTTCTCAAAACATTTTCAAAGTTTCCTCCAAACGCCCTGCAAGGCACTTGGATCAGGGGTTACATCCGACTGTTCACAGAGCTGAACTGCTCTCCTTAAGCAGCTCCTGCTTCCAAGCTTTTTTTTTTTTTTTTAAAAAGTGAATTTTGTTAAACTCACCGGGGTGCCAGCTGAGGCTGGAGCACAAGAAACCAAAATCCTCCTTCTTAAAGGTCTCTTCCAACCTGAATGATCCTATGATACTTGTTCTTTCTTTTCTTCCACAGAAATGAAAAGGAAAATACATCTCTTTTCCTGTCCTGCAATGCATTTTTCACTTCTTTATTAAAGAAGATATCGTACAAGTCTCTGAGATGGCCACTCCTGAGCCACAATCGTGCTCGTAAACCCTACCTACATACCTTTGAACATTCATTCTAGCATCAGAGCTCCACATGACGTGGCAAAAAAATGAGTTTGTATTGCAGGACAGTTCATGTGTGAACTTCAGCTCAAGTGCCAACCCAACAGCATCAAACGGCATCCACAAACACAAACATAAGGCGATGGTAGAGTCCTTCCCAGCACTGGATATTGCCTCATTCCAACAGCCCAGTCATACCTATGGAGAGCTCTGGGGGACCTGTGAGCTAAAACATGCCCTGGAACAGCCTGGAGAACTCCAGGGCTGCCTGTAAGAACAGGAACCTGGGAGTTGTCATCTGGTGGTTGTTTTGTCACTGTGGTGGTTTTAATGGCAACTTCTGACCTACAACAATTTCCCACAGACTAAACATTAGTATTTCTTAGGGCCCTTCCTCCAGATTTTATTACTTTCAGAGCTGCAAGTATTGAAACAATGTAGCTACAAGGATTTTCACTACAAAAACAATATACTTAACAGGAATATTAACTCTTCTGCATGGTTTGAAAAAAAAAACAAACAAAGAAATATTTAGCTATTATAAGTGGAATTTTTGTTCTTACTTTGTCTTTGCTCCTATTTTTTGCTGACTGAACATAAGGGATTGGAAGAGAGTCACAATACGCATTAATTTGATGTCCCTTTTGTAGCCAACCTGCCTTTCCCAAGGAATAACCAGGATTATCTCTCTACAGTACTTTCACAGCCTGCTTGTCAGAAGAAAGCCCAGAGTAGCACAGGTTTCTCCAGCACAGCAGAGCCAGTCCCCAGACCTCTCACTGGGTGCTTTGAAGTGAAAACTACCTACAACTACAATTCACAAAAACCTTTTAAAAAAAAAAATCATTTCTGACTCTAATAGTAATAGCGCAAGCTAAGCAAATAACTCTCAAACCACTTCTCTAAAGATTAAACAGGCTCCAAGACGCTGCATTTTGCCTATGGGAAAATGCAGACAGGAACTTGAAGCGACTTTGCACAGACCAAGAGGAAAAGGTGAACTGGGACCTCAGCACCTGCTGACTGCCAGCAGCCTTTGCTCACAGCTCCAGCTGCTTTGTGGCCCGAGCAGCTACAAAAGCATTTTGGAACGCGCATCAGTTACTTTTCCCATGTGTAAAAACATCAAACAGGCTGCAAAGAGAATCCACAGCCATTGCCAGTAACTAACAGCTGAGTAAAATCCTCAGAATATTGACAAGACTGAAAATACTTCTAGGATTTGGCCAAGGATGAGCCAAAAAGGACTGACCAGAAACTTCAGAACATGAATGGTATCAAAGATTACAAATCCATAGTGCTTATTTTTAATAATCCCAGTACTTAGCAACCAGCTTTCCTCATCTCAGCTCCTCAAGGCTAGTGTCCTCGGGCAAACTCCCTGTAAGGCTTCCATCTAGGACACAAGGTGCAATCATCTCCACATCCTCACCCCTCACGTCTCAGGGATGCGGTGAGGAGCAGGAGCTGTGTGCGCCACAAGTGCTGCCGTCCCGAGAGGCTGCGGCGAGGCCACCCAGGCAGCAGGGCACGGCCAAGTCAGGCAGGCACCAGATCCTGGGGGAAAAAAGGGTTTCTTGGAAGCCTGCACTAAGCGTGTTAGTTTGGGGCTTCATCCAGCTTCCACTGGAGTCAGTGGAAAGTGCCCCCGGTGCAAAGCACGTGCCTGCAACACAACCCGCACGTAGCAGGAGGGCTTTGGTGGTCCTCACCCTTAGTAAGCAATACGCAACTGCCAGGTTTTATGTCCAGGGGGACTGAACCTTAACATAGACTAATGCTGAGTGACGCAGACAATGCGCCTAATTTTGAAGTAAAACTACCTTTGCGGGCAGTTTTGTCAAATAAAATATAATTTTGCAAGAAAAGGGGCAATTTTTTAAAGTTGTGAAATGAAACACACAAGATTCAGCTTCTGCAAAACAGAAGAGACTCAACTGCAGAAGGAATCTTACTTCAAGCCACACAGAGGCAAATATAAAATTATCACAGTCTGTATTTAAGTGGAAACTCTGAGTTCCCAAGAAACTTAATCCCTTCTGCAATTCTGCCCTAAGCAGAAATTTTTAGCGTTATCCCTGCTGTAATCCTGCCACAACCAGAAACTTTTACTGTTTTTCCATAGACTGCACTCTTTCTGGCTAGAAACATAAACCCTGGCTTTAGCTCCCTGAGCAAGTTTACTCTAGAGGTGATCACAAGAGCAACGTTCAAGTGAAGAGTGCTTTGCTGGCAGCCACGTGCAGAAGCAAACTCGCCATTAATTACAGCAGCCCTATGACAGGACACGGCTCCGACTTCCCACCTGCAGCAGCCTCCTCATTTCCAGGAGGGAAAAGCCATTATGATTTCCTTCGATATCATTTCTCTAGGTCTTATCCAACAAGATCCCTCAGCTACCATCCAAAGTTTGATTAGGGCAGTTGAATAGTGGAAGACACCAATTTGTAGCAGCTGCAGTAACTCTGACATAGAATGGTTTGGGTTGGAAGGGACCTTGAAGAAGTTCCAACCCCTCCTGCCATGGCAGGGACACCTCCCACTAGACCAGGTTCCTCCAAGCCCCATCTAACCTGGTCTTGAACACCTCCAGGGATGGAGCAACTTCCCCGGGCAACCTGTGCTTTTGTCTCAACATCTTCATAGTAAGGAAGTTCTTCCTAATTTCTAATCCAAATCTCCCCTCTTCCAGTTTTAAGCCATCACCCCTCATCCTATCACCACAAGCCCTTGTAAAAAGTCTTCCCCAGCTGTCTTACAGGCACCCTCCAAGTACTGAAAGGCTGCAACAAGATCTTCCCAGAGCCTTCTCTTCTCCAGGCTGAACAAGACCAGCTCTCTCAGCCTGTCCTCACAGAGGGGTTCCAGCCCTTGGATCATTTTTGTGACCCCCTCTGGACCCTCTCCAGCAGGTCCATGTCCTCCTTGTGCTGGGGGCTCCAGCGCTCCAGATGGGGTCTCACAGGAGACACATGGACCCACCACTCTCAGGGTGTTCAAACCCTTACTGAGATCACCTGAGCTACTTTCAGAGCTCGGCAAATACAGGTGTTTTGAGCTCAGCACACATGGATGTAAAGTAGATATTTTAATCTGTTTACAGACAGTGTAAGTTTCAAAACTGTATCGTAAACTGATGCAATTCAGGCAGTAGATCTTGCATGTGGAGCTTCCCATGCTCACTGCTGTGCATGTGGCAGCGACCGCAGGAACTACAGCGAGGGAGCTACAGGGAAACCAGCACAGAAGAGAGTCAGAGGCCTTGGCAAGCAGAGGGGAGGAGGCCCAAATGAGAGGCGTCCTAAAGCTTCTCGGTGCAATGGCTTAACAAGTTTAAAAGTATGTTCTGCTCAGCATTCCTGAATTCCCTGCTGGCTGGTGCTTCTGTGCAGTACTTCAGTTTTAACACAGAGCTGCAGCTCGTAACGTCGGCGAACAGAAATACAACGAAGAACAGCGTGTACCTCCAGAAAGACAGTGGAAATTTCCACGTCCCCTTGTCAGGCCAGCTCCGAAAGGAAGCTAAGGCAGAACATTCCCCACGCGGAGGCATCCTGCAGGTCCTGTTCAGAGCCACCGAACACACGTTGTTCGAAGGAACAGATTTATGAGGCTCAGTGCAAAGCCCTCTGCACTTGCCTGTCTGATTCAGGACGGTGCTCTGGTAGTTGCACACGAAATCTGGCATCTGCACGTTCAAACTCCTCCTCACCCACTATTCTGAAGCTCCTTGACTCTGCACAAACATGTTTTCCCACTGGAGCAGAACAAGGTGTCAGGCAGCGAGGCTGTGACAGCAAGCTCTCTAGCGAACGGAATTTTTGAGCGCAGTGTCAGGTCTCCAGCAGCTCTGCTGAGCTGGGTCAACGTGTCGCCCACCTTTACGCACGGAAAACAAAGAAGTGAAGCAGCGGGGAGGCTGAGCTGAGCTGGAGCAAAGCCCAGGGCATTTGCATGGCACATTGGGATCCAACCCTGCAGAGTGGGGATTTTTAGGCAGGAAAATGAATGCCATTCTCAAAGAAAACACAAGTCTCGCTTGAAGCCAGCTCCTTTAAAAAGGCTGAATTTCTACAGTCTATTAAAACTTATTTCACCTTTGGTGACGGGTCCACAGGGACCCTCCTCTGCCCAGCTCCAGGCCCACAACGTCTTGGCTTTGAAGCTTCCAGCCACAGACCTGGAGTCTTAGTCCATGCATCCCTGTTTAGCTGAGCCAATAAATCAGGTCTCTTCAGCCTCCCTGTTACAGAACTGCCTCTTACCTGCAGTGATTTATTGGAAAAGTAGCAAATTCACTTTATATACTTCTTGCATGAAGGTCTTAACCTTTTTTGATTAGTCTGAAGTTTCTGAAGCAAACACTTGAAAGAGTCATTGTCTCGCTCACATTTTCCTTCATTTAATTTCTAGGACCACTAACTGACGCCAGTTTCGTGATGAACCCTGTGAAATCAATGCTGTGACTTTGCAAAGCACGGAATTGATACCTAGCTGGGTGAGTGACAGAGCCCTGGAGACACAGCACGACCCTAGAATCAAACACAGCAGGCTTCTAGCACCTAATAAGCAAAAGCATCTTGTAGATGTTTGGTTTTGCACCTCACATCGCTCCTGTACTCCAGCTACCGAAAGCAAGTTTTGCTGAGGTTACTCTTCCTAGAGCTTAGGATATATTTTACTCTGTTAAATACACAGAATAAAATTGTAAAAATTGCTGCACATGCACACTGCTTATCGCAGTATCAACAAATAACACCAGTTCAATACTTGCACTGCAAGACCTGCAGGGCATATACTGGTTCCAAATATTTTTTTATGCTGCTTATCACAGACATGTGCCACTAGTAACAGAGTACTTCTCTTGCTTCAAAAAATCATTTATCCATATGAAATAACACAGGGTTTCATGCCAAGCATTTCTACCCACCATAAATTTAAGCTCCATGGAAAAAAAAAAAAAGAAAAAAAAAATCAAGATGCCATTTGAGCTTCACCTGTGGCAGCCCAGGCACCAAGTTAGGTGGTGGGGAGCCCTTGCACGGGGCTGTGAAGGTAAAGCCATGCTATGGAGGCAGCAGTGATGGGAGCTTGGACCATGAGCCTGCATCCTTCCCCAGACTGGGATAAGAGTATGAGGTCTTCATAAGGCTCCTCCAGCTGAGCAGGGTCGATGGCATTCCCTAAATATATTTAATTTCCTTTATACCCTCAAACACATCCAGACACTTTCAGTCTCTGAAGACACGGAGCAGTCACACGGACCTCTGAGCTGGAAAGAACGAATGAAGTGCTGGCAGAAAGCGAGCCAAATGTGTTTGTCAGAGGCACTCAGATTTGCAAACTTAAGTCCTCTACAGCCAAATCTGAATCCTTGGAAACCGGTGGGAGTTTACCCATGTCATCACTGGATCAGAATTTGGTCCCTCGTCCTGACTTATGAGCTAGAAATTAAATCCAGCACAAACACAACCAACCAGGTATTTTCTATACATATACATAAGGGACAAGTCTCCAGGAGAGCAGAGGAAGCAGTACAGCAGTTACTGGGTTTATGAAGACTTGTACCAAAATGATGAGGGAAAAGGGAAGAGCCAACAAAAGACCATCCATAAAACCATGTCTGGTGGAAGAAAGGCTCAGCATAAGGGAAAGTGTCACATGTTTCAACAACAAAGGAAACATAAGCTCCATATTTTTACGCAACTTTCCAAAGCATCTGCATTTCAAAGATATGATCTGTTTGCCCTCAGATGTTTCTTATTCTTTTTATAGTAGAGATGGGTGAGAACAAGCCAAGTGCATCTCTGAGGTCAGAGCAGCCTGAGTAGGAATGACTGTATTCCCCCTTGCCTCCCTTGGAGGCAACCTGAGCCGCACAGAGCTTGGCACAAACACTCATCAAACCACGGATTATTGCAGTTCTCCACAATTTTTCCATACGTGAGAATAAGAAATCTTGATTTGGGTTGAGCAAACAATTGCATTCAACTCCAAGTGCTTTGTTTTAAACCAAGCACATTTAAAACCATTTTTCAGTGAAGAAGTCATAAAAAGATTACATGGATTTGAGAACAATTTCTGTCACAACATCCAAATATTCCACAAAAGAAAAGCTCTGATAAAAATTTGTGCCATGCTGGTCCCTTGGCAGTCAAGTCCTCCTGCCAAAAGTCAGGTGAGAACATTATCTGCTGTGAAATCAAATCTCCAGCGAAATCAAAGTTTGTTAACTTTGGGTTTAGTGCATCTAGACCATAATTATCCAAACTGTTTGGGAACAAGAGGTTGGCCTCGCCACTCCTCAGTGCAGCCGTGAAACCCCGACCTACACACTCAACATAGTTGTGTTACCACCAGGTGAGATAACCTCGTGAGCTTCAAGAGTATCAAAGTAATCAGAACTGGAAGCTGTGAAAGTCAGACAGTGGGTAACCTCCTCTCCTCGCTAACATCTCCACACATTTAACTTGCTTTAAGTTTCCTGAACCTTCTCTTCAGTTTTCATTTAAAAACTGCTGCTGTCCTTTCAGGCTCAGACTTTCCCACCCTGAAAAAATCCCAATTGTCCTCAGACCGAGGCTGCCTAACAAGGTTCCTCTCCCTGAGCTGCTCCAGGCATTGCTTCAGCCACTTTCCCCTTGCTTAAAAAGCAGCACCAGAAGCTCAGTGATTTTCCCGGTAAGACACTGGTTAGATGTCCAGCTGTCCAGCCACCACAGGTGAGCACAGCTGTGGGAAAGCAGCTGAAGGTTTCAGCAGAAAGGACCTGCTGTCACCCTGGGGCTGGCACCCCGAGGTCAAAGCCCACCTGTGACAGTAGCAGCTTTCTCAGGGTGGTCTCAGGCTGCAGGATGAACTCTCACAAGGGCTGGGTCCACAGCAGCATCTCCCCTTGTCCCCGACTTCCTCGCTGTTTGAGCGGTGGCACTACAGGGAGCCCACAGGATGCTCCTCCTGCCCCGGACCCAAATGAAACCCCCAGCTCCTCGTGAAAGAATCTTGCAGATGCTTGATACTACTCGGGGATGGACACAAGAACCAGATGAGAAAAAAATGTAATTCTCAACTATGCTTCAGGGCATCTCGGGATGGACGTGGCACAGAGGTCTCCAGTTCTGCCCAGCACACATAACTTTGCTCTCACAACTTTCTAATATCCTTTTAGCAAAGTCACTTTGGACTTCACATTGTAAACAAAACCAGAACGAAGCCAAAGGTTATCTGCTGAGTACACAATAGATAAAACAAGCCAGGAGCCAAGAGCACGTGAATTCACAACTAAGTACTTCCAGACAGTGACTCCCTGGTCTTGGCCAATCTCAGTGTCAGAAAATATTTTTCCAGGATGGGGTTCGCTTTTTTTTTTTTTAAAGAAGGATTCAGAAAGGAACTGAGTCTTTCAAGAAAGAAAAAAGTCAAGTTGTCCCCTTTTTCATTCCTTCCTTTCAGTGAAAAACACTCTGAAAGTCTTTCCAAGAAAAGGAAAGACTGCTTTAATCCAGATGCTGGAAACCTGAGGATTTTGGCCAGGTACAGTCTGGGGTAATTCCATCTGACCTCTGCTTTCAGCACTGAGTGGGCACCTTCCCTTCCCGAGCTGCTCTGGGGGACACGGCTTCTGTCTGGAGGAGGAACGGGGTGAGTGTTGGTCAGAGCCTGCTCCAGGACCACCACCACAGAGACAGCCCCGCACACGAGTGCGGGTCCGAGCGCAGAGGAAAGAGGAACAGGGAAGTGAAGCTGCTTTAAACCCCACACTCTGTTTCCAATGCCTAACTAGTGCCACTATTCTCTGTTTCGAAGGGAAAAAAATGTGCAAAGTGTTTGCAAATTAAGATTAAAATCTTCTGTGACTAAGTGTAATATTTACTTGAAATAAATCTGGTATTTACATATTTGTTTTTTCAAGTGCTTTGGACATAAATAAGGCTTTATAAATAGGCAGGGAAGTGTTTAAACTCCAGCCAGAGATGACTGGTTCATTTCAGAAATTAACGCTGGCTTTGGGCTGACAGAGGAACAGCTCAGCAGGACAGAGAGGCATCATCTGGGCCTGTTGATGAAGACCAGTTGATGGCAACAGGTTTCCAGCTTATGTTGCATCACATTACAGAGAGCCAAGCTTGCTTTGGAAATCATTTGTTCACGTATATTAGCCAAGCACCATCAGCCCCAAGACAGTCTTGAGGAAAAAAAAGGCATTTTCATACCAAGAAAAATGCTGGAAAGCAGGAAAATGAGAGGTGAATGTTGCTGCAGAAATAAGAAAAACATTGCTCGGGTTTCTGAACATTGCCGCTGAGCATGTGGCTTAAGAACTGCTGAAAGAATTAAGAGCACATTCCTCTCAGCTTGCTTCAACGATTTTCTTTGTACAAAAATTACAGTATTAAGCTTACTGTTGTGGAAAGAGAGCTTTTAATAGAGAGTTACTAGCTTCTAATAGAAAATTTTCAGCCAGTGTTCACAACCCACTGTAGTTTTACCCAAGACAGGCGTTAAAATCTTTATGGCTCTATTTACCACTACTTGTTTCAGTCATTCAAAAATAGTTATTGCCAATGTCCTGACCCAGGTAAAAGACTGTTTGTATGGCAGTGGTATAGTTCAGCTACAGATAAAATGGCCATTTCTGAAACCTTTCCTCTGCTTGGAGCACAAGCAAAGCAGAGTCACCCAGAGCAGGGTGCCCAGGATCATGTCCAGGCAGGTTTGGAATCTCTCCAAAGAAGGAGACTCCACAATCTCTCTGGGCAGCCTGGGCCAGGCTCCAACACCCTCACACCAAACAACTTTCTCCCACTGCTCAGCTGGAACCTCCTGGGTTCCAGTTGGTGCCTGTTGCCCCTTGTCCTGTCGCTGGGCACCACTGACAAGAGTCTGGCCCCATCCTCTTGCCCCCTGCTCTCTAGCTCTTGATCAGCATTGATCAGATCCCCTCTGAGGCTTCTCTTCTCCAGCTCAGCAGCCTCAGGGCTCTCAGCCTTTCCCCGGCACAGAGATGCTCCAGTCCCCTCAGCATCTCCAGAGCCTCCACTGGCCTGTCTCCAGTAGTTCACTGTCTCTCTTGACCTGGGGAGCCCAGAACTGAACACAATACTCCAGCTGCAGCCTCACCAGGGCAGAGTAGAGGGGCAGGAGAACCTCACTCGACCTGCTGTCCACACTCTCTGAATGCACCCCAGGAGACCATTGGCCCTCTTGGCCACAAGGGCACATTGCTGGCTCAGGAGCAGCTTGCCTACCAGGACTCCAAAGTCCTTCTCCACAGAGCTAAGATGCCACTGTCCTGCCCTTGCCCACTCGCTGGCCCTGGGCTGTGGAGGCAAGCCACAGAGCTCCAGGGTCCCCGCCAGCCTGCCCTGAAGCAATGAAAGCTGAGGAAGCGATGGTTTGGCCACCAGCGCTAATTCCCTGCCAGAGAGGCAGGCGGGCCCTCGAGCATGCCAGACCCCAGGACTGAGCAGCCCTGAGCACAGACAGGAGGGAGCCAAGCCCCAGAACATCCACCTCAACATTTCTGGGAAAGTTAAAGCAGCGACTGAGCAAGCACAGCATTCTGCTGCTACTGCACTTCTCCCTTCTCAATTGTTCTCCTTCCATCTCCCGCTCTTGAAGGCGCAGCTCTGCCTAGTTTTTCCTCCACCCTCCATCATCTTCATGGCTTTTTAAAACACACCACTCAATCCCTTCCTCCCTCTGTCAAAAGAAGCATCTACATGCCACTGAAAGATGCTCACAGGGCAGAGGAACCTCCATGCTGTAGGTTCCCGTTCCAGACCCTTCCCCATTGCCCATCCCACCCCACCCCAACGCCCTGCCTTCACACTCAGGTCCTGCCCTGCTTTTCTCGACCTGAGCTCCCAGGACAAGGGGCTCCTTTACAGGGGCTGCTCTTGTGAAATATGCAAAAGACAACACAAAATGGAAAACCAAAGTATTAACTGTCTACCCAGCAAGCTCCCAGCTTATAGGCTGCACGGTGAGTGAAGGTGTGCCTTTACCAAATGCCGCGTGGACCACCTGAAGTTTGTCTGGGGCAGGTTAGTAATTTAGTTACCGACTGACAGACTTCTTAATTTTTTTTTAGTAAAAGAAGTAAAAAATTCACACATCTTTATACTGTTCTGATTCATACAGAGTGTTAAATACAGCCGGCCTCTTTAAAGTAATCTTTTTTTTTTTTCTTAGTGCAACAAAAAAAGGAAGTCATGCTTTTGGTTTTGAACTGTGTTCAATTAGAGCCAGTAAGACAGCCAAAGCTTTAGATTCTCAATGCATCACCATTTAACTTCTGAACGCAAGCCAAGGAGTAAACAGAAAAGAACATTTATTTTAGTGCCTGTTGAGCTGCTTCCAAACGCTCTCTCTGTTCCACATCCCTAATAGAGCACCAATAAATAAAACCAGACCGTGCTGGGCCGAATGCGAGGATCCGAGTCCCGGCGCCTGGCTGCGGGTCCCGGCGGACCCCGTGGCACCCCCGCACCCATCCCTGGGCCCATCCCGGCTGCTCCCAGAACAACAGGGATCGATGTCAAGGGTTGTGCCGACAGCGACAGGGAGATCAGAAATGGGAGTGAGGTGCAGGGCGAGTACATTTAGGTTTGTTGTATTCTGATCTGCATGGCAGCATCAGGTTTCTTGACTTCTAGCACGGCAGCCTGATACTCTATGAGAGGTTTTAATGGAAGAAAGTTGTGTTTTGGAATGGTTTGCAGCATTCATCCTTGGAGAGAATACCACGCTCAGTAATGGAAAGGTCATTCGAAGTGACTTATGCTTCTGACACAAACCAGCAGCAACCTACAGCGTAGTCTCACGCAGGAGCGGTCAAAGCCAACAGCCCACCCACAGGGCAAAGCCCCCGTCACACCTGGGCTAGACGAAGCAATGGCAACCACCAGAAAAGAGTCCCCGGGGAAATAACTGTTGTTATAAACACATCTATAAACTTCTTCGGGTGTATCAGATTGGACTCTGGATTCATGGAATTCGCTCTAATGACACAAACAAGTTCTTATGAAATCCCAGGCCTGAGGAACCTAGAGCTGTGCCCTTGCCAATGCACCTCTAGCTCAGAGCCACTGAAACAGAGTTCAAAATGTTCTAGAAACACCTTTAGTCATGTGATTAATTCAAAATTCCCACCTTTCCTTATAATCAGCAGGTCAGTAGCGCAACACAAGTAGCATGGGCTTTAACCATCACCCTTACTGAGTCTCTTGGGGACGATACAGAGGCACCGACGTTGGTGAGGTGAGTTCAGTACCACACACTGCTCCACATCCCACCTCACACATGGTCACCTCTCCTCAAGACAGCAGATATTTGAATCGTGGACCAGTGTTACGCTGAACTTATTTACAGGCTTTATCAAGCACTAGGTATTTCTACCACTACCATTAAAAATGAAAACACCCATTTTTTAAATTGCAGAGCTAGGTTTGGTTTGTATCATAGTTTGTAGGCTTTTCTGTACCAGTATGAGGTCAAGCACGATCTAGACAACTATTTCATAGGACACAGAAAATGAAACCACACGACATTATTCAGTGCTAGAACACGAGCAAATAACACAGACTTCAGAAATCTCATCTTGAGACGCTTGTAAAGTTGTATTTGGAAGAGAGCTTGATTTTCCCTGTGGTAGTCCGTTTTAAACCAGAACACAAAATAAACATGTTAAACCTCAGAAACAACGGCGCAGCTCTAGCATTGTTTCAGTACTGAATTACAACACACCCAAAGAGGAGTTCAAAGCAGGCCACTCGTTTCTCAGTTAATTTTGTGATAGGACACAGCTATTGCAGGAGCCTCTGAAAGGCAGCGGCGACACGGCGCTCACCACGCACCAGTACAGAGGCTGCAGGACAGTATCGTTAACACAAAAGCAGCAGAAGAGACACGCAGAACTCGTTATCTAGCTATAACCTGAGATATTTTTTTTTAGGTATTTTCAGTTAGGCATTTTATACTTGAAAATGACTGGGACACGTTCTGCTGAACACGCTAATGGAGAAAAGAAAAAGAGCAAATGACGAGTTTTAACTCTCCACTTTTCATTTTAAACTGTATCACACTTCCACTACCTTCTCTCCACAGATGAGCTTCCAGATGCTATTCAAGACAGAAATTATTCAGCCAATCGAAGTTGAAGGTATTATAAGGGCACACCAAGCAAACATTCTCCTCTGCCTTCTTAATCAGCTTATTGATGCAAGGTCTCCACAACACCAACATTACTCCACTTAGAACAGCCAGCCCCAGAGCCCGTACCTTTACTAACTGTTGGTAAGAGTGTAGCAGAAAAGCCCTCCAATAGGACTTAAAACTTACAGAGGAAAGTATATTCTTCATGCAACCCACCACGGCAAGTCCAGCAAGTAAAACAACGTGTATCAGCTAAAAACATTCTTACTCCCTTCCCCATGCACAAGCACATCCCAGCCCAGCATTCAGGCTTTCTCACCTGTACAACAGGCATCTGCACTTCCCTCCTTCCCACAGCTCAACCAAGAAAACCTCCAACCTTCTAGTATCGACCTTGACCTCAAAAGTCCCTGATAACAATTCCTACATTAGGAGGACTTTTTATGTCCTGCTGGTCTTCAATCACAAGCCCCAAAACCACTTAACCAAACAGAGCACAGGGCAACAAAAGGTCTGAGCCTCTGCTTGCCTTTAAATAGTCCCTGCGGGTTTGTGAGCGAGTGCCTCACCCTCCTAGCACCTGAAAACAATGCAGTTTTCTGGCTAATTAAAAACACCAGCAAGGGCAGAGCAGAACCCCCCAGCCCTGCCGAAGAAAGGCTGCACCTGAGCCTTGAAAAGCTGCCCTATGTGACTTCAAAGCTTTTAAAGTTTGTATTTAATTGTAACTGGAAAAGAAAACATAATTCAGAAACACAGTCTCAGCTGTCACCTGGAAATAAACAGCCCTGCCTTGTTTGTTTTACACAAACTTATCTGTTTGCTTGTTTGGGTGGGTTTGGTTGTTTGCTTTGGTGGGGCTTTTCTGTTTGTTTTGTCAACTATTTAAAAGATGAATTACAGGCTAGTGCGCAGGGCCCTCTTCCCGAGGTGACAAATCCCGACTCCATCACAAGCAAGAATTGTCCGCAGCTGGCATCAGCTTTTCTCGAAAGATTCTTCTTCCCGAGCTGCCAGAACATCTCCCTTTAGCCCCTGCACTATGCCCTTGGGACTCATTGATTCTTACCTCAGACCCGGCTGATTACAATTAGCAATTGTCAAACGGTTTAGAGGTGGTCTCAGCTGTTAACCAGTTGTGCTGCTCCAATTCCCACCGGTACGCTGCATCGCTAAAGAAAATCTGTTTAGTCACATATATATATTTTTTTTAAATTTTTTTTCCACACCATTTTTGCATCAGAGGAACTGCAATCACGTCATTCTATCGGTTAACCCTGCAGCATGATGCAGGACAGCTTTACCCAGGGCATCATGATAACTAAAAGTAATAGTGGTGCTTTTTTTACCCTGCTGTCACCCACCGGCCTCCCCAGAGCGGGTCTCTCCTGCCCCTGGGCAGGTTCTCCAATATCTCCTGCTGTGACCTCTCGCTTCACAACAGCCACAGCTACCAGTGGTAATTTCTGAACTACCACACTCAGTAGCCCATGTTTAAGACTTTCAGTTCCACCCCGAAGTACCCCAGCGTGCCCTGAAGCGTGCAGAAGACAATGGAAATACCCGGCTGGTTCTGGCAGAGGTTGAGAGCAGGGATCTCATCAGGCCAAGAACTTGAGGGAAAGGCTTTTCTCAGAAAACTCACAGGTTTGAACTCACGTCATGCCCGGTATGATCAGTGCCCATCACAACATGTGAAACTCCCCAAAGTGCCTTGGCCTCTGTGAGCCAAGAGGCTCAGGAGATGTGTGCTAGGACAGAGCAGAACTTCAACAACAACAAAGTCTCTCTGTCGAAAAAAATCCACAGTGGCTCCAGAAGAATGGAGACCGATCCTTTAGCCTCACAAGATTTCTCAGTCTGCAAACGATTTGCAAACACAAGTATTTTAAACCACTAGGTGACATTCAGCAAGAAACAAATAAACCCTAACGAACACACATTCCCTGGTAAGGGTCATCCACCCCATCAGACACTGGAGACTAATCTTGAATTGATTTAAAGAGTCTTCACATGATGTCAATGCACTAAGGCGTAGTTTGGCCTGATCTGCATCCAGTGAATTTGACTCATTATCTTGTACCTGCCCCTAAAGCTTCCCAAGATGCTGGATCTAATCTCGCGTTCATCCTGGTAGTTTCTCTACACCATACACTGCTCAAATGTTCCTTTCCAGAGCAATTAAACCAGATGCTAGAGCTGCTGCTTCAAATTCAAATTAAATTGAAAGAATTCTATCACCCTCATGCCTTTAATAGCAGCAATAACCAGAAAACTTGCTGCCTTACCCCATGCACGTAAATTCATCATGGATGTGGCCATCAAGAAACGACGACACGCCACATTGAGTATCCTCACATTATGCCTCCAGAACGCAGCACAGAGACCTTCAGAATCTGGTTTGAAATAAAAACTGTGAAAACCCACTCCAGCCAGTGTTTGAGATGGGCACTGAACGTGTCCAGCCTATACCTGCAGCACGACTTTGGCAAGAGCATCTGTGTTTCCGTTCGGCTCCTGCCTGAGTAGATTTGCAGGTTAACATCTCTGCTGGCGAGATGGTCTGAAAGGAGATGAAAGATCTCACTGAAAGCACAGGAACTACTGATTCTACATGTCGCTGGAGATCAAACACGACATTACCCTGCTGGAGGATATGTGCCTGTAATGAGGATCGCAGATTGTCCCCAGGCACCGAGTTTTAAATAAGCTTTTTCTCTAAACTTGAGAGCCAGATGACCCCTCTCTTCATGCCCGCCTCTGAGAACTACCCAGGTGGAAAAAACGGACGTTACAGCTCTCCACAAGGCAAGAAAAGATACTTTTCTCTACCAAACAAGTTATTATCTGTGTGCCTGCATTAGATGCACCGAGCAGGAGCTTTTGATGTGGCTGCCAATGCTGTGGATGATTTATCGGGCCCCATGTCATCTGAGCTGGACAGAGTTCAAAAGCGGCGGCCGGTGGGAGCCCCCGGCTGCCCGGACCCGGGGCAGACACCAGGAACAGCCCATCCCAAACAGAAGAGATTAATTACCTCCTGGCCACACGGCTGAGATGCTCACCGGTCTGAGGGGTCCACGGGAAGAACAAAAGAAGCCGGAGCACAGCGGGGATCTTCTGCACGCTCACTCCAACACGGTTTACTGAATTTCTTAAGCACTTGGCCTCAGAAGTTGAGATCTCTAGCTCTGAAGAGTACATTGGAAACACCACACTGAAATGTAAAATACCACCCTGGTTCTGGCTCTGAGTGAGCATATAAGGTCAGGTTAAGACAAGCTAAGGAACTAGAAATATTTTGCTGGAAGTGCTGCATCACTTTGTGGTTAGAGCCTTTGCCCAGGGCCCTGGTTTCCTGGGGCATGGAGGACGCAAGGTGTAGACAGCACCTGCCCCAGAGGCTTCTTCAGTACCGACTGCCGAGGATGTGAATGGGATTGTCCTCTTGTCTCAGAATTGTTCTCTCAGGCTTCAAAACCTCCACCAGATACAGCTGCACCAAGTCACATCCCCAGGTTTTTCCATATGCTGCTCACAGCAGAGGCCATACCTGCACCAAGGGAGAACAGCTTTGATGAACAAACACCCAGGGCTCTGGGAGCTCACTGACGTGGGTCAGCTGGTCAGTTCTGAGAGATTCCTGCTCCTCCTGCCCAAACAGTACGGAAAACTGAGACGATGGACAGCCCTGTGCCCTGCAAAGCACGTCCTTCGCACCAAATTAAGCTCCTGGATAGATCTGGATCTCCTACATTTCTGTTAGCCACCTTTTTCCAACACAAATTTAAAATAACATATTCCTACGCAAACAACAGATGCTGACACACTGCTCTGACACACATTTCGGTATTTTATTTTGTTATTACTCCCCTATTTAAGAAAACAGTAAGACAATCCAGTTCTGACCCATCCAGACACGCGATCTGGTACCACACAGTGAATTGGCACAGAAGACTTTAAAAGAATTTGGCCAGCAAGAAGCTGTGAAGAAAAAGAACAACGTGAGCACATTTTGCAAAGGGCCTTTAAGGAGAGCTGGCATAACACGGAAAGAAAGGAGAGCATAAGGAGGACTAAAATGGGGCCGAGTGGGAATGCTGTGGGACAGGAGCTGAGGCACCTGGAACATGGTCTGCAAAACAGACCATCCATCTCACAAGGAAAGAACGCAAAAGGGAGGGAGGGCCAGTGTCTGCAACGGAAGAACAAGTTACAAACAAACATCATTGAACAAAAAACAGGTACATGATTCAGATTAAAATTGCTTTTAAGAAAAATCTGCTGATGCTGATGCATAAACCACACCAGTGTAGTGCTTAAAATTCTCCTAACATCATGTCTTTTGACTGCCGTAAATAAAGGGACAATCCATTATTTCCCTCGAGATTGCAGCTTCGCGATTCAGCCCCACCACCATTTGCTCGAAGGAAAAAGAGAGGAATCATTCCTTCCACACATATCTGCTCTCTGGGACTTCATTCCCTAAAGCCGGAGTTGTTTTGCACCGGCTTGTTCACGCTGAGAAAGAAGAAAATAAAAGCGCTCATTAAAAAAGTAAACAAAAAAATTGGAAAGCACGAAGTTACGAGCTCAAATGCAGGGTGGATTAGCGTGTGCGCTGGAGACGTCTGTGCAGATTTGGGTCCGCAGGCCTGGCTTTCTTCAAGGATAGAGAGCTGTAAGTAACATCCAAACACGTAATAACCTATGTGGTGCTCAGTTCCAGGGCCTGGGCTTCTGCCTGACTTGAGCAGTGGTTCTGGCTGAAGATGTCGAGTTTGGGAGCACGGGCTTTGCACGAAGGCGCTGACCCAGGCTCACAAGAGCTGGCGCGTCCCCCTGTCCCTCAGCCCCTCGGCTTGTGGGGCGAGGCCCACCTCGCTGCCAGCCAGCCCAGCCGCCCCGCTCTCTGCACGTGTGGCTGGAAGCAGGATCCGGCCGCAGCCAAGCAAGCACGGCCTCAACGGTGGTGACCTGCTGCGAACGACATACACTTCGACCAGCACAGCGCCGAGCTGCAGAGCCACGCTGCCCCACACAGCCTACGTCAGCAACACAGCTGCTAAAAAACACACCGAGACCATGCTCCGTTTTCATGCGCGTCATTCGCGGCAAAGACCCCGCTCAAAAGCACGTTCCCCGCTCGTCCTTCCTCCCAGCACCCCTGACTTTAAGCTCACTGCAGTACAGCCCCCCCTTAACAAAAAGCCCCCTCGATTCTCCCCAGTAACGAGTTCCATCTAAAGCAACGTCTCCTTGCATCGGACGTGTGCCGGGATCTGCCAGCGAAGCACAGAGAGCAGCGTGGGTTTGCACAACCGTTGTCTTTTCCGTGAGGCAGCTCCACTAAATCACAACCACATTACAATGTAAAATATTCCACGTGTCCCGCAGCAACCTTCTGGAGGGTTTTGGTAACGTAATACCCAGCTTCTCAGAAGCATAGCAAGAGCTGGGTTTTAATTACAATACACAGAGCGTGTCCCTAGATGAATACGCTTTTCTTAAAGCTTTGACAAGGTGCATTGTACGTTTAATTTGGGTTTTTTATTTTAACGGAGATTTCCAAGTATGAGCTTTTAGAAAACGTTCTCAGAAGAAACTTCAGTCCCTTTTCTACCACAAATTTTGGAGACTAGTACAAATAATTTCAAAAATTTCTTTTACCTCACGTTTTACACCCCCAAAAAGCAACACTGGAATGTGTCACTCCAGAAGCCTTGGCCTCGGTAGCCTAGGAGAAAAAAAGATCACTCATGAAAGCAATTCACCCTTTCCCCTTCAGACTCTAACAAAGATGGAGAAAATGTTTGCTATTTGCAAAGAAAACGCAGCATCAGCTGTTTACTCATCAGATTAGTCCAAGAAATAACACAGAAAATTATTTATCAGCCAAGCCACCGCAATAATATGTCCATACCCCCCAAAAAAGAGAGAAAATAATTTTTATATACAAGAATTCACTAAATTGTTCATGTTTTGATTCTCATTAAGATGTCTAGTAAATAATACACCTTTTCTGAGGATAACCTCAGGAAGGATCGTGGCAAGGCTGTCAGGCCTTCTTGGCCACCTGGGCACATGCTGGCTCATCTTCATATCACTGTTGGCTTGCAGCAAGATGGCATAGTGCACTCCACCCATGGAAATGAGTGTAAAGCCATCTAATAAGAGAAAATGTTCTTCTCCATGTATCATTCTCAGGGGATTACCATTGATGCATGTGTAGAAACAACCATGAAGCACTTCATTAGTTTTCTTGACTCTGCAAGAACAGTGATCTTCACGTATTGTTACCAAAGCAGCTTGAGGGATTGGGGTTGTCCTCAGAGAAGGCTGAGGAAAAAGGCCCCGTTTCTGGGTGCAGTCACCATGGCTCCTGTTCGGCACCACAGAGAGGTCGGCAGGTCCACGCCGACCTCGGATGCTTGGGCTTTCTTCATAGAAAAAGAAAACATTTGGGGAAATTAACATTTCTCCAAGAAAAACATCAATTCTACGGAACTTGCAAAATCTCAAGGGGCTGGGATACTCGGGACCAGGAGAACAGGGGTGGCTGGGGCAGGGGGAGCTGGGTAGTGGTACCTGGGCAGAGTGGCCTGCCTGGGATGGAGGGAGCAGTGGGACAGCGACGCCCGGGATGGAGGGAGCAGTGGGACGGCGATGCCCGGGATGGAGGGAGCAGTGGGACAGCGATGCCCGGGATGGAGGGACTGAGGGAATAGTGACACCCGGGACAGAGGGACCGGAAGGGGGATGGCGATGCCCGGGACCGGGACCGGCCCCGGCCCCCGCAGCGCGGCGGCACCTCCCGGGAGGAGGAGCCGGCGGCG